>PVJS01000169.1:12444-160208 GCA_004027185.1 Glis glis | reverse complement strand
GGGGCGTTCTACCTCCGCGCTACGCCCCCGGCCCTATTTTTTATACTTTATTTTGAAACCGGGTCTCACGAAGTTGCGGAGGGCCTCACTAAGTAGAGAGAGAGAGAGAGAGAGAGAGAGAGAGAGAGAGACAGGGAGAGAGGGAGGGAAGGAGAGAGAACGCTCGCGTGCACGTGCGCATGCGCGAGCTGAGGCTGGCCACGAACCTGGATCCTCCGGTCTCCGCCTCCCAAAGTACTGGGATTACAAGCATGCGCCACCACGCCCGGCTTCCTAGATGTTTTTAATATTTAAGTTTAATGATTAAGCCTCAAAAAAATCCAAATGAAATTAGATGACCTTGTGCATTCTGTTATTAAAATAGCAGAAATGTCTCCTAAGGTCGCTCCAATCTGAAATCCCTCAGCATAGAAGCTGATGATGCTAAAGACAACACGACTCAATAGGAGGCAGGGACTTATCCGCGCACGCTCACTGTAGAGAGCTCTACTTGCAGCACAATTAAAATCATACTTTAGGATGAAAGGGGGCTGCTGCCATCGCTGAGCTTAGCAGCTGCATTATGGAGTAACTTCAGCAGGTCACATGTTTTTAACGGACAGCCAACAATTCCCAGGGTCTCCCAATGGATGTAAACCCCAAGCAGAATGAAGTTTCTGTCCTTAGCGCTGCTGCCATTCAGGCCCTGACACTAGAAATAGCATAACTCTTTAGCACGAGTCTGAATTTATTCATAGTCCCCCTAATTTACTATGTCAATGAATTTAGAGCTCAATAGTCCAAGGAAAGCCTTATGCAGCCATCTCTTTGGGAATTTTGATGGAATCTGGTTACTTTTATCCCTCAGTTTATTTATTCATTTATTCAAGGTTTTAAAAATATCTGTTGTGTTTTAGGTAGGAATGATACAATACCAAGCAAAGTTGACTTGGTTCTGTTCTGCCAAAGCAGGGGATCTCCCTGTCCCTGTCACTTTAGCCTCTGGTCTCTGATTTCACTACTAACACTTCACTTGTGACATCTGAACTTTAATTCCCCTCTGTGCACTAGGGATAATGTAATTTCTTGTTGGAAATCATGCCATTTAGGATAAATTCTAAACTCACTAGCAAAGCAGACAAGGCTGTTTATGATGTGGCCCCAAATGAAGTCCAGTAAATTTTTTCTCCAATTCCATGATAAATGAACTAAACTCTTTGTGGTTCTTCCAAGTGAGCCTCTCTCTTTTCTTTCTTCTGCCCTCCCCATTTCCCTCTTTTTTGTCTATATACCTGTCTGTCATTGCTATCCAGAATTTCCTTTGTGACACCATGGAACATTCAAAAGGCATCTGACATGGAGTCAGTGTGCCTCTGAAGGGATCTCCTTAGAGTTAGAGGACTTCTGGAAAGCTCAAGGGAATCACCCAAAGTGGGGGCCAGGAGGAGGTCACTGACGAGTCTCAGAGTGCTGGTCTTGCCGTCAAAAGCCAAGGTGGGCACCTGGTGAACAGGGAACATGGCCCAGCTCCCCAGAATCAATGGTTAGGCTCTGCCCACTGCAGGACAGCATTGTTCTAAGCCTGGGTCAAGTCCTCCAAACCAGAAATGTTGAACACAGTCGTACATCGACAGAGCTAGTAGTGAAATTCGCTAAAAACCCACGCCCTTATTCCCTGCTATGGAATTGCAAAAGCTTCTATGACCAGACATCACCAAGGAAAGGAAGAAGGGAATGATGAAAAAGGCCCCACATCTGCATAGTAATGCTCCCCAAACAGCTTTACCTAGAGTAGCATTCAATTAGAAAAGACTGAGTTATATTAAACATTGAAAAAGGTTTTGTACTAAATGAAAATAGAAGCACTGGAACATGAACAGCAGTGAGTTTATTTTGGCTTTACTATACATTTCTGTCTTTTCTACTAATTTGTTTTTAGCCTATGCTCAGTAGTATTGTCCATCCCTTAACTTACCTTCCAAAATAGATGAAACCTCTTTTTGTCAAAGATTGTGCTTTATCTCTTGATATCCTCACATTCCGACAATGTCCTACACAAAGAAGATAAGAATCAACTTACAGATTAGTTACTTATATAACATAAAGTACAAATAAAAACAAATAAGAGATACCAAACAATTATTCTTATGTTTATTATAGGAAACACTATGTGGTATCAAAATTATGTCTACTTCCCTGTCAACAAATAGATCAATTACCTGTCACCAAGGTACTACTTTCATCGTAACTTAACTTGCGATCATAAATATTGTTAATGTTTTTTATTGAATGGCTATTGAACTTCAACATGTACTAAGTACCATAGAGAACATCAAATAAGACATTGTTCTTCCTCAGTGGTTCATAACATAACTTAGAAGGACCACTTTTTCTTTCTTTCTTCTTTTTAACTTAATGTGTGTCCATGGCTCATCAAGCATTTTAATATCCCAAAGGCCAAAGATGCACTGCACATTGATATTCAGGATCTGATATTTATATATTGTAATGTGCTGGAATCCATATTACTTTCAGTAACACCATCTAGTTCTAAAGGGCAAAGTACATAGAATTCCAAATAAGTTCATCTTTTTTCCTTCTTCTTCCCTAAAGGAAGGAGTGGAAAATTGTCAATATTTGTAAGAATTTTAGAGCAGAGGACAATGGAAAGTTCTTTTATTCATTGCCGTTTGCACTAACTACTTGATATTAAGGACTCTTATTTTCATTATTTCAATAATTATTTCTTAATTTGAACAGAATCTTCCTATTACCTCTAATCAGCAGCAACTGTGATCATTAGGGGCTGATTAGAAGTGATGTAGAATCTCTATTTTTCCTCATTACTTTTACAGAATCATAGGAGTTAAGAATTAGAAAGAATCCTAAAGATTATTTATTCCAATAATCCACAACAGCTATCTACAGACTTGTTGCTACAAAACATTAAAAACGTGTAGAACATTAAAAATACAAATTCCTAGCCAGGCGCCACAGTACATGCTTGTAATCCCAATACTTTAGAGGCTGAGACAGGAGCACCGCTGGTTAGAGGCCAACCTCAGCAATTTAGCAATTTAATGAGGCTCTCAGCAACTTAGTAAGACTCTGTTTCAAAATAAAAAGGGCTGGGGGTGTAGCTCAGTGGTGGAGCTCCCATGTGTTCAATCCCCAGGAACACACACACACACACACACACACACACACACACACACACACACATGAATTCCTGAGACTCAGCTGCCTTAGAGTCATTGAATTAGACTTTTTAGGGTTAAGTCACGATTTCTGTGACAAAAGGAATTCTGATGTGGAGCCAGACTTGGAAACTGGTGGATCTAATTGACGATTTTACCATTAGGGCCAGCAGCTCTTCAATGGACCAACAGCTTTCTACCAGGTCCAGGTAGGCAGGTGCTATCAGAATTAGAAATAAAATATGGATTTCTTTCTTCTTGGTCTAGTGCTCTTTGTACTATATCACACTCTTTCACATAAGAAATAACTTACTATTTGTGAGATATTTATTAGTCCTAGGCAACCAGTGGCAGTGTCAGCTCAAATCTGTTAAAATATAAATAGAATTTTCTTCAAAACTAGTTCATAAATGGCATAAAAATCATACATTTTTGACCCAAATTGGCTTACATTTTGCCAGTTTTGACTTTGAATGACATTTAGTTTTATCACAATTCCAATCCATTATCAAAAGATCATGATTATCTTCTTTGGAGGCTATTTAAGAACGTATTCTACAAATTCGGAATTGCTGGGATATTTTTAACAATAGTAGATTGTTGGAATTAATATATAACCTTTGTAAAATACTATTTAGAAAAACTCCTAGGGATTAACAGTCTAAATTCTGCCAAAGATGATTTAAACAATGCTGTCTAGTCATATCTTTGTGTTGTTTCACTTTTTTCTCTTTTAAACAATACTGTGATATCCCACTATATACATACATCTACACTGGCCACCTATAGTTATTAAAAATAAAATATTCTGACCCAGCACTTGATACAAAGCATTTATGAGAAAAATTAGATAAATGGGATGATAAATGGTGTTCATAGATGGAAGAATCAATATTGTTAAGAAGTATGGAAGCTAGAGAGAAAATAGAAAAGAAAAGGGACCTCATGAAAAGAAAGAGACCCACAGAGTAGTGAAAGCAGGTTGGGGGAAAGAGGAGGGGAAGGAAGCAGACCAAATAATGTTATGCACATATGTTATCTATCACTATGAATCACGCTATGATGTATAATTATAATGTACCAATAAAAATTAAAGTGAAAGATTTCAAACAAATTTTAAGAGATGTCAATATTACCCAAATTGATTAGAGATGATGCCATCCCAACTAAATTCCAGTGGTTTTTAAAAAGAAATATTAATCTGATTCTAAAATGTATATTGAAATCCAAAGGACCTAGATTAGCCAAAACAAGTTTGAAATATGAATTTATGCTACTTTTTTCAAGTCCTACTATAAAGCTATAGTACTTAAGAAAAGGTGGCATTGATATAAGGATAGACATATTAAATAAGGGAAATAGAATCAAAGATCTAGAAATAGACTCACATTAATTATCAATTGATTTTCAACAATTGTACATCCATAGGCAAAATATTACCTCAAACATTATTCACATCTGACACACAAATTGACTCAAAGTGGATTTGATAACAAAAAGATAAAAATACACACCTTTTTAAATTTCATTTCATTTATTGGTGCATTGTAGTTATACATTTTGATAAGTGTCAGGGTATCAGAAGCATGCATGCACACATTGCTCATTTAGCCCTCCCTCAAATCCCACCCTATTCCCTCCTTTCCATGCTCAGTATAGTGACTGACTCTGATAAGTTTGTGTATATACATCGTGTGCATTAATTTCCCCCTCCCATCTCCCTCAGCTAGGTCACCTTCTTTGCTCAAATAAAGTTTTCTCCTTCTTTATCTGGAGTTCCTTCTAAGTCCCATTCTTCCTAGCTTCCTCATATTAGGGAGAACATCTGACTTTTCACTCTTTGTGACTGACTAATCTCACTGAGCATAATGTTCTCCAGTTCCCTCCATTTCCCTGTAAATGATGTAATTTTGTTCTTCTTTATGGCTGCATAAAATTCCATTGTGTACATATCCCATAGTCTTGTAATCCATTCATCTGTTGATGGATACCTTTGCTGGTTCCAAAGTTTAGCAATTGTGAATTGTGCAGCTATAAATATAGATACACATGTATTAGTCTGGTAGTTTGGTTTCAGTTCTTTTGGGTAGATGCCTAGAAGTGGTATTGCTGGGTCATATGGTAGGTTCATTCCCATTCTTCTGAGGATCCTCCACACTGTTTTCCAAAGTGGTTGCACTAATTTGCAATCCCACTAACAGTGAATTAGAGTTCCTACTTCTCCACATCCTCGCCAGCATTTGTTGTTTGTGTTATTAATGATTGCCATTCTAATTGGGTGAAATCTCAGGGTAGTTTTGATTTACATCTCTCTGATTGCTAATGATGTTGAACATTTTTTCATACATTTATGGGCCATTTGTATTTCTTCTGTGAAGTGTCTATTTAGCTCACTTGCCCATTTTTTTTGGATTATTTGTTTTTTTAGTGGTGATTTTTTAAAGTTCTCTGTATATTCTAGATATTAGTCCTCTAACATAGGAGTGGCTGGCAAAAATCTTCTCCCATTCTGTTGGCTCTCTGTTGAGCTTCTTGATTGTTTCCTTTGCTGCACAAAAGCTCTTTAGTTTAGTGCAATCCCACGTATTGATCCTCATTTTAATTTCCTGTGCCTTTGGGGTCTTGTTGAGGAAGTCTTTACCTGTGCCTATGTGTTGAAGTGTTAGACCTATGCCCACTTCATGTAGCTGCAAGGTCTCTGGTCTGATTTCTAGGTCTTTGATCCATCTTGAATTGACTCTTGTACAAGGTGAGAAAGTGGGGTTTATTTCTATTTTTCTGCATATGGTTAGCCAGTTTTGCCAGCACCATTTATGAAGAGGCTATCTTTTTTCCAGTGGATTTTTTTAGCCCCTTTGTCAAAAATCAATTGGCTGTAGGTGTGTGGATTTGTTTCAGAGATTTCTATTCTACTCCATTGGTCTACATGTCTGCTTTTGTGCCAATACCATGCTGTTTTTATTACTATGGCTTTGTAGTATAGTTTGAAGTCAGGTATTGTGATGCCTTCTGCATGGTTCTTGTTGCTGAGAACTACTTTGACTATTCTGGGTTTTTTGTTGTTCCAAATGAATTTAAGGACAGATTTTTCTATGTCAGTGAAAAATGACTTTGGTAATTTAATGGGTATTACATTTTATCTGTAGATCACTTTTGGAAGAATGGCCATTTTGATGATATTTATTCTGCCTACCCAAGAGCATGGGAGAGCTTTCTATCTTCTAAGATCTTCAACTTTTGTTTTCAATGTTTTATAATTTTCCTTGTAGAGGTCTTTTACTTCCTTGGTTAGGTTTATTCCCAAGTATTTCATTGTTTTGGGGAATACTGTGAGTGGAAGTGTCTTCTGGATTTCTTTTTCAGTGGATTTATGGTTAGAATACAGAAAAGCTTCTGATTTTTTAAGATTGATTTTGTATACAGACACTTTGCTGAATTTGTTAATCAGCTCTATGAGCCTTTTAGTTGAGTTTGTTGGATCTTCTAAGTATAATATCATGTCATCTGCAAATAGAGATAGTTTCAGTTCCTCTTTTCCCATTTGTACTCCTTTTATTTCCTTCTCTTCCCTTATTGCTCTGGCTAGAGTCTCAAGTATCATATTGAAAAGGAGCAGTGACAGCTGACATCCTTGTCTTGTTCCTGTTTTTAAGGGGAACTCTGGAAGTTTTTCCCCATTCAGTATGATGTTGGCTGTGGGCCTATTGTATATTGCCTTTATGATGTTGAGGTATGTTCCTTCTATTCCGATTCTCTGCAGAGTTCTTATCATGAATGGGTGCTGGATTTTGTCAAATGTTTTTTCAGCATCTATTGAAATGATCATGTGATTTTTGTCTTTAGTTCTGTTTATGTGGTGGATTACATGGATTGGTTTTCATAAGTTGAACCAGCCTTGCATCCCTGGGATGAACCCAACTTGGTCATGATGTATGATTTTCGTGATGTGATTTTGAATGTGCGTTGCTAGTATTTTGTTTAGAAGTTGTGCGTCTAAGTTCAACGATGTAGGTCTGTGGTTTTCTTTTCTTGAGCTATCTTTATTTGGTTTTGGTATTAATGTGATGTTGACTTCATAGAATGTATTTGGGAGTGTACTGTTTCTTTCTATTTCACGGAATAGATTGAGGAGTATTGGGATTAGTTCTTCTGTAAAGGTTTTATAAAATTCACCTGGGAAACCATCTGGACCTGGGCTTTTTTTTTTTTTTGATGGTAGGTTCCTTATTGCTGCTTCCATCTCTTTGATTGTTATTGGCTGATTTAAATTATCTATATCTTCTTGATTCAACTTAGGAAGGTTGTATGTGTCTTGAAATTTGTCAGTTTCTTCTAGGTTTTCCATTTTGTTGGAGTATAGCTTTTCAAAGTAGTTTCTGATAATCCTCTGGATTTCCATGGTGTCTGTGGTAATATCACCTTTTTCATTTCTTATTTTGTAATTTGGGTTCATTCTTTCTTTTGGTTAGGTTGGCTAGTGGTTTATTTATCTTGTTTATTTTTTTCAAGGAACCAGCTTTTGTTGATTTTTTGTGTTTTTTTAATTCTCTACTTCAATGATTTCTACTCTGATTTTAATAATTTCCTGTCTTCTACTGGCTTTGGGGTTAGACTGTTCCTGTTTTTCAAGGGCTTTGATGTGTGTCATTAGGTTATTTATTTGGTGATTTTCTGTTCTTCTTATGTGGGCACTAAGTGCTATGAATTTTCCTCTGAATACTGCCTTCAGGGTGTCCCAGAAATTTTGATATGTGTGTCTCTGTTTTTGTTTGTTTCTAGGAATTTCTTAATTTCTCCCCTTATTTCTTCTCTGACCCATTCCTCATTCAGCAGTGTGGTGTTCAGTCTCCATGTGTCTATGAGGTTTCTCTGGGTCTTATAGTTGATTTCTAGTTTCATTCCATTATGGTCTGAAAAGATGCAGGGGATTATGTCACATTTTTTGAACTTACTAGTACTTACTTTGTGGCCTAGGATATGGTCTATTTTAGAGAAAGTTGCATGAGCAACTAAAAAAAATATGAATTCAGCTCTAGTTGGGTGGAATATGTCACTCTAGGCCCTCCTGGCTTTTATTACTTGGTTTGGAAGGTTGGGAGTGATTCTTATTGGTTTGCCTTTGAATGTTACTTGGTCCTTTACTCTCGCTGCCTTTAAGATTCTTTCATTGGTCTCTACATTAGTCAATTTGATTATTATGTGGTGTGGTGAACCTCTTCTCTGATCTTGTCTATTAGGGGTTCTATATGTTTCCTGTACCTGTGTGTCGACCTCTCTATGTTTGGAAAATTTTCTAATATTACTTCTCTGAATAGATTATTGATTCCTTTGGTTCCAGCTTCTATTCCCTCTTCTATGCCTATTATTCTTAGGTTTGGTCTTTTAAGACTGGCTGAGATCTTTTCAATGTCCAATTCATGCTATCAAATTAATTTTTCAAATTTATATACTATGCATTCATTTTTGGAGAGGTTGTGTTCTAAGAGTGGGATTCTGTTTCCCATGTGGTCTAGTCTATTGTTGATGGTCTGTATTGATGCCTTCATTTCAATTATTGCCTCCTTTACTTCCTTTAGAGCTTCTTTTTGATTCCTGTTCAGGTTGTCAGATTCTTTGTTTATTTGATCCTTCATTGTTTTCAATCTCTCTCTGAATTCTTTTCGGAAATCCTGTATCATTTCTACTATTAATGTTCTGAATTGTCCTTCTGGTAATCTTTGAACTTTTGTGTTGGTGGGTTCTGTTGTTGTGGGGTCGTGGGAGCTCATTGTTTCTTTGCTATTCTTCCTTTTCATGATTTCAGGTTTCTTATGTTTATTTCTTTGTTGCTTTTGGTAGCTCTACTCTCTTACTCTGTAAGTTTCCTATGTCTAGTCTGTCTCTCTTTATAGTTTCTTATTTTGGAGGTAGATTGTTGCTACTAGGTGAATCTTAAAGGTGAATAGCCTTTACTGAATAGTTATTCTCACTTGCTGGGTATTATGTCCATTTGCAGGCCCAATTCTTGGTCTCCTTCAGTAATTGGGACCCTTGCCTGGTGCCTTTCACTACGTGTGCAGGCGACCAGTGCTGCTATTGCCCCCTCACTGCAAGCGTGGGTCTCCACATTCTCCACTTGGGCTGTCCCAATGTCTCTCTCTGTCTACACCTATGGCAGGTGTCACCAGCAGGGGGCCCCGGGCTTGTGTCTCTCTTTGCCTACAGAAGCAGCAGATGTCATTTTGACTGGATTCTGTGCAAACACGGAACTCCATGTTTTCTGCAGAGAGGTCTGGTTTGGTCCAATTTTCCCCAGGTACAACAACTATATGTCCTGTGGCGAACCCCAGGGACTCTATAAGGGCCACGGGTTGCAAGTCTGTCCCACCCAAATGTCACCAGGGACTGTCTGCTTTTCCACCCATCTACCATGTCCCACAACAGACCCCACTCCCCTCTCTGCTGGTGAATCTGCACAGTCTCAGACCCCGCGAGTCTCTGTGGCCACACTGGGTGGTCTCCCCCTGGGGCGGCTCGTTGATTTACGGTCTCGTTAAGCGCTGCTCTTAATCTCTGGGGGAGGGGGGCCTCAGCCACTGCCGCAAGTTCTGGTCAGGCCTCCGGGCACTGGGGACTTTGCTGAGTGTGGAGCGAACTGCTGCTCACTTTTGTCGCTGATGCTCTGCAGTTGCTAGTTTTACAACAGGTCCCTGGCTTCTTCGTCAGTGGCCTGCAGAAGTCACAATGCTGCTAGCCACTGGCAGGACTGACCAAGATGGCGCCGCTGCCGCTTGTGCCGATACAGCAGTTTGGGTCTGTGTCACGCATTGAGCGAGTCGCTGCTTGCCTTCACTGCTGCTATTCTGCAGCTGCTGGATTCACAACAGGTTGCTGGCATCTCCGTTGGTCTTGTGTGGAAGCCATAATTCTGGTAGCCGCCTGTAAGGTCCTGCTATGATGGTGCCGCTGCAGCCGCTGTCACCGCCGCCGATTGGTCTCTCCAGTGTGGAGCGAGCCGCTGCTTGCTTTCGTCTCTGCTGATCTGCAGTTAAACTCACAACAGGTCTCTGGCTTCTCTGCTGGTGGCATGTGGAAGCCGCAATGCCAGTGGCGGCCGGCGCAATCCGCTATTCCTTGTGTAAGAAGCTTGGAACTTTTTACTTTCCTTTGTTTTGTTTTCTGGCTTTGATTCTGTTGTGTTTCAAATTTTTTGTTGTTTAGTTCAAGTTTTTGTTGCTTTTCTTCTGTCGAGAAGTTGCTTTCACAGCAATTGAGATCCATGTCTCAGAGAGATTGTAACATGGTATCTCCCTTAGTCGCCATCTTGGAACTCTTTTTTCAATTTTTATTTTGAAAACAGGGTCTCGCTAGGTTGATGAGAGTCTCACTACTTGCTGAGGCTTTCCTCAAATCTTGGATCCTCCTGTCTCAGTCTCCCAAATACTGGGATTACAGGCATGTGCTACCATGCCCAGCTCCTCTACTGTTTTTCAATACACACTTTTAAAAGAAAATATAAGAGAAGATCTTTGTGACTGGGCTAGATGATGTTTTTTTTTTAGTATATGACACATAATGTGAACCATAACAGAATGGAAAATTTAAATTTCTCCTTCATAATTAAAATTTCTGATTTTCAAAAGATACTGTTTTTTATTTATAAAGGAGATAAGAGAGAATTTCTATGGGTGATAAAAATGTTGTATATTATAATTCTGGTAGTAATTGCATGATGGAAATAATGAAAGAAAATGAAAATTCTATCCATAGACTAGAAGAAAATATTTGTAAAGCATATCTGATATTCATTTAGAACATATAAATAATTCTTACAACTCAACAATATGAAACAATATGAAGAAAGCTCAAGGGAAAAAAGGATAAGTAATTTGAACAGACACCATCAAGAACATACATATGGGTGGCCACTAATAGCAGGAAAGAGTCTTGATGTAATTAATCATAAGAGAAGTATAAATTAAAACCACATGATGCTCTATGAATGAATGAGTATAGAATAGCTAAAATTAAAGTTTCTGATTGTACAAAATGTTATTGAAGATGTGGAGCAACTGGAACTCTCATACATTGCTGATGGGAACACAAAATGATACAGAAACTGTGGAAAACAGTTCTTTGGTTTCTTAAAAACTAAACATGCACTTGCTGAATGTCCCAGTAACCCTACTCCTAGATATTTACCAAAGGGAAAAAATTAAAAGGGTCAAGAGAGAACTGTGATGGGTAACCAAAATTTCGTGCTTTAGTTCTGGTTGCAGTTGCATGACTATTAAAATTTCATTGATGTATACATTTAGAAAAGATGAATTTTGTTATATATTATGCTCCCTTACAAGCTTGAAATCCATACAGAGTATGGATTTTCCATACATAGATATTAAGTAATTCAGCTTTCCTAATAACATTGACTGTGGTTCTAATGGTGTTCTTTCTCCACAATTTGAATCATAAAATAGTTCTGAGGACAAAACAGATAAAAACAAGATATTGGCAAAAATCAAAAGGAGACTGTCATCATTTTGACTTCCCAGGTTAATTTTTTTCTTCTTCCCCCTTGAAATATACTACCTGCCAGGGCATGCTTCCTCTTCTGTCACTGCCAGTTTTTTTCCTATGTTCCAAAGTGGCAGGTTGCAGGTGCACCCTCACCTTCTGGAGCAATGGTCATATAAATCCACCACAGTGAGCCAGTGTTCCCATTGCAAATAAATTACACCGAGAATACCTAATCCATAGGCTAACGTATGGGCTTACTCACATGATCTTCTAGAAAGAATTAATGCATTCTCAGCATATTTTTGCTTATTCATTTGTTAGAAACATTGAATTGAGGTGAGCTGTTTTTTATTTTAAACAAATCCTACTGACGTATAGTAACTTACACCTAACTTTTTGAAACCGGTGTATGTCGGAGTTGATTCTCCAGAGAAAATTATGTTGGAAGGGGATTTGAAGGTGGGAGAGGTTTGGTGTGAAGATGTGCAAGGAAGAAGGAAGGGTGGGATGTGAAAAGTTCGGGTCATTTATAAAGATAGGAAAATGCCCACACAACTCACAGGATTCAGAGGTCTCCTGCGGAAACCCTTCTTGAATGTTTCAGGCTCCACTTCCCCCTGCTTTCCATAGCCACTGGATGATGAGAGGTTAAAATACACCTACCATATGAGCCAGCCATTCCACTCCTAGGTATTTACCCAAAACAAATAAGTACATATATCTATACAAAGACTGATACACAGATGTTCAGTGAAGCTTTATTAATAATAGACAAAAACTGGAAACAACCCAAATATCCATCCACCAGTGAATGAACAATTTGTGGTATATCCATATAATGTTATTATTCATCAAGAAAAAACTATTATTAAGTGCAACATTAATGAATCTCAAAATAATTATGCTAGGTGAAGGGAGACAGACCTCTTCAGAAGCATATACTGAATGCATTTATTTATATTAAATTCTTAAAAATGCAAAGTAATTTACAGGGACAGAAATCAGAATAGGGTTTTCCTGGGCATAAGGGTTTGAGGAGGTAGCAGGGAGGGAAGGAAGGATGACAAAAAGGCACAGGACACTTTTGAGCAAGACATGTTAATTAGCTTAATTAAGATGATGATTTAATGTTTGTATATATATGTCAAAACTTGTCAAATGGTACAATTTAAATATAGGTAGCTAATACATGTCAATAAAACATTAAATGAGCAAAACTAAGTAAATGAAACAGGAAGAAAATAAAAACAAAAGGAAAATTCCTGGCCTTACAATCTTGGTCAGAGGTGGTAAAGTAGAGCTATAATATCCATGTTGCATTTAATAATAGTTCATTCTTCTTTATTGCTGACTAATAATATTTCACGGATACATCACAATTCATTCATTCACTGGTGGATGGATATTTGGGTAGTTTCCAATTTTGTCTATTATACATATAGCTGCCATGAGCATTTGGGTATAAGTCTGTATAGTTTGTGCACTCACTTCTTTTTGGTAAATATCAAGGAAGAAAATGGCTGATTCATAAGGTAGACATACCTTTACTTGTCAAGAACCTGCCAAACTGGTTTCCAAAGTGGTTTTACTATTTAACATTCTAATATGCAATAATTGAATGTTCCAGTTCTTTCACATCTTGCCAATATATAGTATGTTCAGCATTATTTTTTACCCATATTAATAGGTATGTAGTGGTGTCAGGCTTATCCCTGAATATATCGTTATTTTTTATGCTACAACAAATAGTATTGCTTTTTAAATTGCAATTTCTTGTTCTTCATTGTGATTGTATAAGAATATCCTTGAATTTTTTCCTATTGACCTTGAATCCTACAAACCATACTAAACTCACTTACTATTTTGTTGGTTTTACTTGCTTCTCTATAGTTTCTATAGCACTCTCTACACTGACAATCATGTTATTTGTGGATAAAGAGTTTATCTCTTCCTTTCCAATATAGTTACATTTTATTCCTTTCTTTTTGTTACTGTATTACAGCTCCTAAAATCTTCAGTGAAATTGTTTTTAATGTTTTATTGGTACATTATAGTCTCACATCATAATGTAAATCACGTTGACAGTGACAAGAAATTTTTGATAGATATGGGTGGGGAGAAGATATCCTAATCTTAAAGTGGAGAACTTTTTTTTTCACCAGTAAATAGGATGTTAGTGTAGGTTCATTCATAAATGTGCATTATTAATTATGGAAGTTCCCTGTTTTTATAAGGAAAGCATGTTGAATTTTGTGAAATATTTTTGCTCTTTCTGCAATAGATGATAATATTCCTGCTTCTTTTTGTTTCTTAATATAGTGAATTATATTTATTAATTTTAAATTTTTAAACCAATCCTACATTCCTGAGATACACCCCACTTGGTAATGTGCTATTATTTTTATATGCTGTTGGACTCAGACTACTAGAATTTTGTCAAGACTTCTCCTCTAAGTAATTGAGAATTTTGTCAGGATATTTTTCCATTTATGTAATTTCATCTATATACAGCCTATTGATGTGTTATTTTCTTAATTTTTCTTGGTGTATTTTTGGTATAAGGGTAACACTATTCTCACAGAATGAGATAGGAAGTATTTCTTCCTTTTCAATTTTGTGGAAAATTTGTGAACAATGTGTATTGTTCATTCCTTAGTTGTTTAATAGAATCTACTAGTAAATGCATTTGAGCCTATTGTTTTCTTTGTTGGAAGGTTTTAGCTCTCAGTTAAATATCTTTACTAGACCTTGCCTTATTTAATTTGCTTATTTTCCAGTGACTTTTGTAGTTTATGATTTAGAGGGAATTTACCCATTTACTCTAAATTATTCAGAACATTTCCTTATCCTTGTGATATCTATATAATTTATAGAGATACCACCTCTTCAATGCACAATGTTGGTCATTTATGTCTTTTTTTACTCTGAAAGTCTGGCTAGAGATTTATCAGTTTAATTCATCTGCTCAAATTACCAGATTTCAGTTTCTTTTATTTTCTCTATTTTGTGTTTTCTATTTCACTGTTTTATCTCTGATCTTTAAAAAATTCCTTCATTCTTCTTACTGTAGGTCTTATTTATTCTTCTGATTTCATATAATCCAAACCATGGCCATTAATTTGAGACCTTTCTTATTTTCTAATACAGCTATTTAATGCTATAGACTCCCTGAAGTCTTTACTTCCTGCTTAGAGTATGGCTTTAACTGTGTTCAACAAATTTTGATCTGGTGTATTTTCATTTTTATTTAGTAAGAAATACTAACTTTCCTTTTGGTTTATTCTTTTCCTTCCATCACAGGTTAGTCTAGTTCTTGTAGTTCTATTCATTTTTGCTGTCTAGATCTTGAAACTCTTTTCCTTCCATCAGAAAGATTCCCTTTAACATTTTTTTGCAGTGCATGTTGGCCGATGATGAAATTTTTCATCTTTTGTGTGTCTGAACACAAAACAGCACACCTGTTCGGTAAAGACCAAATACTGTATCCTTGCAGACCTACAGTCAGCTGCAGTTACTCTGCTCGACTCTGTCATTGCATTGTCAAGCTGCCATGGACAGTATTTTAAAAGAAGTGTGGCCACATTTTAATAAAACTTTATTCACACACAAAAAAAGCAGGTGGGCCAGTTTGGGCTCTTGGGCTATATACAGTTTTTCACCTCCTGCTCAAAGTATGGCTTTAGCTGTGTTCAACAAATTTTGATCTGGTGTATTTTCATTTTTATTTAGTAAGAAATACTAACTTTCCTTTTTTTTTTTTTCTTCAGCCATGGTTTCCTTATTTACTTTTCAAATATTTGAGAGTTTTGCAGATATATTTCCATTGTTGGTATATAATTTAATTCTACTTTGGTCAAGGAATATATTTCAAGTTGAATTATTTAAATTTATTGAGATTTGTTTTATGTCTTAGAAAATTATCTGTCGGTAAATGCTCTATGTTCCTATGAAAAGAACATCTATTCTGCAGTTGTGGAGTGTTTTCTAAATATCTATTAGGTCAAGTTGGTTGATGGTGTTTTTCAAGGCTTCTAAACCCTTATTGATTTTCTATCTGCTTATCCTATAATTTCTAAGGGAGAGTTGTTTCAACTTCTAATGAAAATCACAGGTTAGTCTAGTTCTTGCAGTTCTATTCATTTTTGCTATCTAGATCTTGAAATTCTTTTCTGTCCATCAGAAAGATTCCTTTTAACATTTTTTTGCAGTGCATGTTGGCCAATGATGAAATTTTTCAGCTTTTGTGTGTCTTAAAATAGTCTTTATTCACCTTTTTTGAAAAATAGTGTCATTGGGTGGATAATCCTAGACTGACATCTTAAAAAATTCTCTCAGTACTTCAAAGATATTGCTCCACTCTCTTCCTGCTTGCCTCAGTTCTGACAAGAAATCTATCATCCTATTTTTGTTCTTCTGTGTGTAATGGATCCTTTTCTCTGGCTCTTTAACACGGATCTTGAGCAGTTTGAGTATGATGTGCTTTACTGTAGTTTTCTTCATGTTTCTTGTGCTTGGGGCTCATTGAGGTTCTTACATTGTCAGCCTTGTAGTTTTTATCAAATTTGGAAATTCTTTTTGGCTATTGTTTCTTATATGTTTCTTTTAATGTCATTTATCATTTTCCTTTTTTTTCTTTGAGGACCCCAATGATGTGGTTATTAGGTGACTTCATTTTTTTTCCCGCAGGCCACTGATTGATTGTTAAATTGTATTGGAGTCTTTTTTCTTTGTGTGTTTCAATTTGGATAATTTCCTATTACCATGTTTTCAAGCTCACTAATTTTTCCTTCTTTAACAACTAGACTGTGTTATTTCTTCCAGTGTATTTTTCATGACATCTCTTGTTGCTTTATCTCTGCAAGTTCAATTTTGTTGGATTTTTTTATATCTTTCATGTCTGTACTTAAGTTATTCATTATTTCCTCTAGGTATTGAACACATGTAATACAATTAGAGTAAATGTTTAATGTCCTTGCATGGTAATTCTAACATGTGTATTATTTCCTGGTCATTTTTTGGTTGATTCATATTCTACTCATTGTGGATTATACTTGCCTACTCTTTGTATACCTAGACATTTCTTTTCTATCTTGCAGTGCTAAGGGATTGAATCCAGGGCCTTATGCATGAGAAGCAAACATTTTACCACTGAGCTACATCCCCAGCTGATAGCTGGAAATTTTTAATCAGGTCCATATGTTGTGTGTTTTGCCTTGTTAAATGTTGTGTTTTTGTTGTTGTTGTTGTTTGTTTGTTATTCCTGTAAATGTTCTTGAGCTTTGCCCCAGTTAAATTACTTGGAACCAGTTTGGTCCTTTTGAGTCTTATTTTTAAGATTTGTTAGGTAAGACAAGAGCCCAATTAGTTCAGGGCTCTTTATTCTTTGCTATTTAGGCAAGACTCTATTCAGTGCTTCATGAATTACAAAGTTTTCCAGTTTGACTGTGGGAATAGGCACTCTTCTGGCCCCATGTGAATGCTGGACACTTCTTCCCCCAGTCCTTTTTATTTTTTCTTTTATTGGTGCATTGTAATCATACATCTTTCTGAAGTTCAGGGTGATAGAGGCATACATGCACACAATACTCATTGAGCCTTCCCCAGTTTCCACCCCATTCTCTCTCCCTCCCCTCCTTCCCGTGCTCATATGTGGAAGCTAGGGAGAAATTGGGACATAGGAATGACTCCAGACAAAGGAGGAGAAACCTTAGTGGAGTGAAGGAGGAGACCTAACTGAGGGAGATGGGAGGGGGGAGGAAGACCTGAAGACAGAAACACCTCAATGGACATGATGTACATACACAAATCCTCCTTTCCGTATCAAATCCTCCAGTCCTTTCTGCTGGTCCTTTCATTGGCCTTGGGTAGTTTCTTTACACACATGTGGGGATCTGGTGGATGCTCAAGGATCTTTGGTGAAGTTGCTCTGTGAAGTTTTCTTCTCTCTGCTATTCTGCCCTGCACAGTCTAGCCTCTTTGAATTTCCCACATTCTCAGCAATACATCTTCAACTCAGGCGGTCCATTGGGCTCGATCTACTTTTCTCAGAGACTGTTCTTATCAACATTTAGTTCTTAGAATCTAGTACAATTCAGAAACATAGGAGGGTCTACCGAAATTAGATTGAACAACATATTTTTGTGGGGAAAAAAAACAACAGAAAAATTTCTGCTTTTGCCCTAACATATTAGAGATTCCTCACTTTTGTAGGCACTCATAGAAATTTATCTGTGACTCTTAAACTTTTTAGAGTGCTTTATGAATCAAAGATTGGCCTTTATATCATTGATTTTCTTAAAGGAAAATATCACATCCCCTGCAATGATGCACTGGCTTTATGAGGTCACAGGATGAACACTGTTTACTCAGCTTTTCAGTGGGGATGACACAGATCACTGCCATTCTGTATTTGAATGACTATGAAGAGCTTTGCAAATACAGTAAAAGCAATTATATGTAAAATCCAATATATCAATGTTTCTTAAAGTTGTATGCATGTATCAAAATCATTTGGGAAAGTGGTTTACACCCTAAAAGATTCACATTTCATCAAACCCCTTCAGATGTGGGTAAAGTGAGGCTAATCCACAGACCAATTTAGGGGATCAACTTCTCCCTGGAAAAATAGGAAAAATGATTTTTTCTACCTCACTGGGTTGTTGTTAGATTCCGTGAAATAGTACATTCAAAACATGCAATTCAGTGGTTACATATAATAAATTCTTAAATGTTATAATGTAAAATATATTTCCTCAAGGCAGGTTATACAAGTACACCAAAAGATAATCTGTTGTTTGCCTTTAGATTGCAATAACATGGGTCTAATTCTGAAATTTCCTGTTATTTTAACCCAGAATAGTGTCTAATGACTGTTAAATCACTGAAAACTTAGAAAATTAGAAGTTTGGTTTTTTTGAAAAATTGGAGATTAGAACCTTCATAGAAAATAGGCATGTGGGACTCACTGGGAAACGGGCTGAGTTTCTTTCTTTCTTTTTCTTTTTTTTTTTTTTCAAGAAAGTGAGTCACAGGACATGTTCTTCTTGGACGATTTCTTCATAATATTGTGAGAACCCAGGTAAATCTTTTCTCTAGGAACATAGGAACTTTTGTCTTTTACTTTCTTGGGTAGAACCAAGACTCAGATAATAGCAGATGGGAGAACATTAGAAAAGATCTAGTCTTTCTAATATTTACCTAGGAATCCAGGTTTCTGCTAGCTACATTTTATAATTCTGCAAAAGTGCCTCAGGTGAACTTAAGGTGTAAGTCTCCGAAAGCTCACGTGGGAGCATTAGGTTTTTATTAAGAGACTCTTGTCTACCCATACTTTATTCTTATAATCTACCAGGTAATATAGGTCAGTAATAGAAGTGGGGAAATCCCAGGATCACCTAAAAATCAGATCAAGCCTGAAGGTAAAACTGTCTCACAGTCAAATTATCCACTTTGACATATATTTCAAACGATAAGATCCCCCTTATTTCTTTACGGTTGTTCCATAGTATGTATATCTGGTGGGTGACTTCATTCATTAATAACCACTCCTTTAGAATGTATTAACATCAGAGAGAGTATAGTCCATTACTTTGCATGGGACATGATGGGAATCTCAATAGAAAAAGAATAGTATTAATATCTCTCAAATGTCCAACAAATTGAAAAAGAGAATTCACAACTTCAAATTCCTTAGCAGTGCCTTAGCTGTATCTCACACAAGTAAATAAAAGATTCACTCTTTGCCTCAGATCCAAAAGCTTTCCAATCTATATTTAAGCATATTCAAGATATATTATTTAGTAAAAGAAGTTATAAAAGAAAAACATAGATCTGATATTCAAAGACCTAAGACACAATATTGTCTGCTTAGAGTTCTCAATGACCGACTTATCAAAAAGAGCAATTTTGTCTACTGGTAATTAACCCTCCAGGCACCTCACAAATTTGTGATATTGTAGAGTGATATATGCAAATGTACATTGAGCTTGGTTAATGACATGTAGAATCAATTGTTCTATGTCCAAAAAACCAAGTTATATAATTAAAAGAAAAAAATCATCCGATGGAAGTGAGGCATCATACAGGCACTTACTTTGTAGATTATGTATGTGTGTAAATGGTAGGAGAAAGCGTTTGCTGAAATAAAGGTAAGAAAATTATTTCACTAACTAGAGAAACTGAAATTGTGTTTTACTCAAAACAACTTCCATTTTGGTAAGAGTGATATTAGATATTTTTCCACACCATTTACCTAGCTCTTCTCTTTATTCAATTATTTTGCAGTGAAAAGTCAAATAGCACTTAGTTTACTAAGGGTTGGATAGTACCAGTTGTTTAAATCAAAAGTGATTTATAGCATACAAAAAACTCTGTGTACTAGATCTAATTAATTATATTTATAGCAGACAGTAAATACATACTATTTGTACTTTAGCTATTATACCTGAAAACAGATAGACTGATTTAAATCAAATAGTCACAAAAGACATTGTTAATCAAGTTAGAACATGAAACAAACCACATCTGTTTTCTAAGAAGATATGAAAAAACAAATATATATATATAGATAGATAGATAGATAGATACATTTATTGGTGCATAGTAGTTTTACATCATAATATAATTCAGTGTGATAAGGAGATTCATGCACACAGCATGTATGGTATTCTTATGTCAAAGTAATGATTTGAATATATATTTATATGTTAATTAGTATAGTAGTTATTTAGCATATATAATTACATATTTATACACATATGCATGTATATGCATATATATATTTCCTGCTATAATTTTACCTAGTGTGCTAAATCCTACTTTTAAAAACTTTTAAATTTTTAATGTTTAAATTTTAAATTTCTCTCTCCATCTTTTGGAGAGAGAATATTTTAGTGAATTATTTAGCCTATACTGTAAAGTCCAAGATTTTTTCCTGTGGATATTTGTGTAAGTTATTAAATGCCAGTGTTTAGTGTGAAGCAATCACAAATATTGGTTGGCAGCTTGTGAGTAGATGTAGTTTTCTTCCAGAGGAGGTTTTATTGTGCACCTCAAACATATTCAGCACCAGGCCTATGGAGAAGTCATCACTGTAAGCGGGGTGGATTTAACAGTAGCTTCCTCATGGGTTTATGTGTTTAATTAGCTGACAGAACAGAGAAACAGTAGCGACTGAAGAGAAAATAACATGAAGGTGTAGTATAGTTCTTACTGTGTCAAGCACTATTTATAACAAAAATGAAGAAGAGAATGAATTAACTTCATCAGTTTTTAAAGAATTGAGATTTTATAATTCACCTGGTTATAATAAATGGCAGATCCCCAAAACCTCTCACTCAGTAATAAAATTGCCCCAGTTTCAGACAATGTATCTGAGTTCAGGTTAGTAAAGCCAACTTAAAAAATAGGGCTAAGGGGATGGTGAAGGAAACCAAGATTAGCCTACCTTTAATCTCTCTATATTATTTTTATAATCTCTTTCTATTATATACTTTTATTTTAAAATCTCTATATATTATATATATTTTAATATATAAATGGAGCTCAGGAGATAGTTTCCAAGTGTCACATGTTTTGTTGTATCATAGATATTATATATTTCTTTTTATCGTATAAAAATTTTATTGTAAAAATATATACATATTCAAGATAGTGCTTTTATGTGTATATATGTTTATTATATGAAGTCACATAAATATATACAATTAATAGCTTGTACATATTATATTAAAGCATGAAAATCGTTTTTTGTTGTTGGTATTGGGGATTGAACCCAGGAGCATTCTACCTCTGAGCTATACCTTCAGCCCTTTTCATTTTTTGAAACAGGGTTTCACTAACTTGTTGAATGTCTTGATAAGTTGCTGAGACTGGCCTCAAACCTCCAATCCTCCTGTCTCATCCTTCGAAGTATTGGGATTATAAGCATGCACCACCACACCCAGCTGGAAGTAATTTTTAATCAATACTTCTATAATTTGTTACTAGAAAAAGTATGAGTAATAATAAAAACTTAGTTTAGAAAATGTTTTAACTAGTTTAAGCACTGAGTTTACTGCTGCATTTTACATGGTGATAATCGATAACAGTAAAAATGAAAAAATGAGTTTTGCCAAATTCGGATTCTATCTAAATCTCTTGGGTTATAGCATTATGATTTGATTTGAGTATGTGGAGTTTAATTTTTCAGACTTTTTTAAAAAGAGAAAATATAATGTCCATATATAAGGAGGAAAATGGCTTTGAGGAAATTATAGCAAAGATTCTAGGGATTCTTAGATAGCAAATAGCTTACAAAACAGAATTTTTGAGGCATTGAATGAAAATACTTTCAGAATATATGAGTTTCAACATGACAGACTTGAACTTTGGGATGAAGTGCTTGGAAAAATGACATTTGTTGAAGGATCAAAAGCAGGTGGCAACTGGGCAAAGCCCTTTCTAATCCCAAATAATAATCCTAGACTGAATGACACTAGCTGCTCCTTAAGCTGGTCAAATCATACACTTGGGTTGTCTGCTTTGTACTTCCATATACCTGTGGTGAAACTCACAAATCCCACTGGCCATATGGTTTTCACAGTAGGAACGTCTGGACTTTGGCTGATCTGGAGTCCTGAAGAGCCCAGACTTATCCTAGGTGAAAGCCATGATAGAGTGGCCAAGGCTCCTTCATCAAGAAAGCTTATCAAGCCAGTTACAGTGGTGCATGCCTGTAATCCCAGTACTTCAGAGGCTGAGACAGGAGGATCCCAGGTTCAAGTCTAGCCTCAACAACTTAGTGAGATCCTGTTTCAAAGTTAAAAATAAAAAGGACTTGGGGTGTAGCTCAGAGCTAGAATGCCCTTGGGTTTAATCCCCAGTACAAGGAATAAAGAAATAAAGAGGGACAGAAGGAAGGCAGGTAGGCAGCCAGGCAAGCTTACCAAAAGCCCTTCTGGACTGGAGATGCTGATTCACCAGTGAAGATCCAGGGGTAGAATTCAAGAGTTAGGGCCATAGGGAACCATACCAATCCTTTCTATGAAAAGCATTGAGAGGAAAATGACTATTCTAAAATCAGCCCTTTACCTAGCACTAGAGTAGATCACCTGCTGCTATCGGGAGTCTAGGACATTTGGAATCAACCTGGGAATTAGGTATGGGGCCAGGGGATCCCTGTTGCCTGTGCCAATTAGTATTCATACCTTGGTACTAGATATAGTTATGTAGTTAATTTCCCTTTTCAATGAATTTAAAATTAAGGTGGCAGGCAAATTTATTAACATTTAAAGGACATCTTTGGAAGTAGGTTGAAAACTAAACCCCTCTCTACAGGAAAATCAGAAAGTGCTTAAAAGATGAGTATGGGGCAGCCCCTGAACCTTAGCATGAGAATTCTTGTCAACAGGTAGCTACTTTTTCTTGTCAACAGGTAGATTGTTTTAGCTTGAAAGTCATACCTTGTCCCCAACAATATGTGTGGCCTGACTTATTGTGGTCTTTTGAGGTAAATTCACCTTTGAAATAGAGCAAAAACTGGCCTTTACTGTGGGAGCCAGGCTCTTCTCTGTTAGCTTAGGCATTTAGGGGAATACATTATCTCATTTAATCCTCATGGCTTTCTAAACTAGGGCTATTATTGTCCCCTTTTTACAGATGAGGTTTAATAACGTGTTCAAGGCCATGCAGCTAGAATGGGAAATCCAGGATTAGGAACCATGCATCTGACTCCAAGCCTTGTCATTTCTGTAGTTATAAAAAGGACACCATCACTTAATTCTTCTTTTGGTTGTCCTAAATCTGCTTCCCACATTCCAAGTGGGTAAAAACTACCCACTTGAATGCACTTATATCCTATCTTTTGCTTTAATTCTCTGTTTTACTTCATCTCCCCATTTTCTTTCTTAAGGTACCCTCTATTGTACTTTTCTTCTAACTTCCCATAAAAGTCAAGAAAGGGAGACTAGATGTGGAAGTGGGAGTGGCTCATGCTGTTTGGACGACCCAGTGAGGGTCGGTAAGAGGGACATGGAGTCTGATTTTTTGTAATTATGGGAATTATTGCAGCTCTTTTTCTAGCCCACTTTAATACTTCACTAAATGGTGAAGGCATCACAGGACCACTCTTGAGTATCACTTCATTTATAAGATCTAAGAAAGGCAGGTCAAAGATAGGCAAGGCTGAATTGGAAAAGACACATTTGAAGATAGGAAAGGAAAGATGGGGAAAATATACTACTGCCACACAAATTATATTTGTGTGCCTCTTCCTATTAGAGAAGTATTGCATTGTATGTTTTTCTTGAGATTCGTCTCTTGCTTAGAAACATTTTTAAATATTTATTTTTAAATAAACCTTTAAGATATAAATATGATAAAACCCCTTTAAATTGAAATTTTTAAACTTACCTATAAGTTTAATACTATCTGTGTATTCTATTATATCACAAAATAATAAATATTTAAAGTTTTCAGCCAGTAAATCATCATGAACCTTTAATGTTTTATCAAAAAAACAGACCAAATAATTGAAAGGCTAGATAAAAGCAAGATTTGGACTATGGAGCAATTGATATTTGAATATCTTTATTTCGGAGAACTGTTTTACTTTAATTAAAATAATTTAACTTCATTAACATTTTGTTCCTCAAAATAGTCTATGTAAAGTACTGTCTTTAGAGATTAGAAAAATAAAACAGGTTATGTTTTATTCAGGAACACAAGACAAGACAATGAAGAAAGCCAGTTTTTCACTAAGAAAATTAAATGGAAAACTGAGACAATCATCCATATAATAAACTCTCAAACTGCCATTTTTTGCATTGATTGTGTTTTGTTCAAGCAAAGGTTCTTTTTCTCTTAAGAGCAAATTCCTAAAGTAGGTATTTTTCTCTCTTTAAGAATGGCATTATTTAATTATGGAACAAGTAAAAAAGCTTTAGACTGACTGACTCATGTAACATTTCTTTTGGTACATTTATTTAAAGAAAGTCAAAGGAGAAAATCACAGCATGGCAGCTATGTTAATGACTGATAAAAATATAAAGCAGAAGACATTTTTTCTGTGTACAATTAATCCTCAAAAACAACTACATTAAAGAGCTGGATTTGATAACTATATTTTCCTAAAAGGAATTCAAATGCTCAAACTTGAAAACTATATTCTGCAGCATTTGCAGCAAACTTATAAATTATCCTAAGGTTTATTTACTGATAAACTGATTTTTAGAAAAAGTTTTTGGGCAGAAATACAGAAATTAAATTCAAAAGCTAGAAGCAGTATTAAGTGTTATCAAGAAGAAGGTATACATATATACATTATTATTCATAAAACCATACATATTTCTTTCTCTATAAAGAGACTAGAGAATGGAAACTATAACTGTAGCCCTGTGTGCTCTTAGTTGACCCCCTTTAAAAAAAATCTAGCATCTTTGTTTCCTAACATGCAATGCAAAATCACAATAGTATGTGATTTTCTTATGGGAACTGTTTCCTTTCCTTACTCTCTCTCTCTCTCTCTCTCTCTCTCTCTCTCTCTCTCTCTCTCTCTCTCTCTCTCTCTCTCTCTCTCTCTCTCTCTCTTTCTCTCTCTCTCTTTTCCTTTTCCCTCCTCCCGAGGAAAGGGTGAATTGGCTTGAAACTGCAAGATGAATTTGAAGACATCGGGACAATTGTTGGAACCAGTAAGTTGCTGTGTTGATCCCCACCAGCTGCTGTCACTGGAGTGTGGGTGCCAGAGAATTTACAATGGTACTGGCATCTTCTTGAAAAAAAAAAAAAAGATCATTATAAACCAAACACATTCATTGGCCACAATATAAAATCTTAAAAAAATAATGATAAATCAAACAAAAGTAGAGGGACATTGGCAGCTGAGGTCTTTTCTCAAGGAGAAGTTTTCTGTTTAATACTATATGGAGAAATGTAATAGTGAAGTGAATAAGCAAAGCTCCAGTGACTGCAAAACAAACAACCATTGTTAGTTCACCATTTTGGAAAATATTTGCTAAGCTAATGTGGGGCTGATTAACATAATACACTCTGAATTTGTCCAGGATAAAGAATGAGGGATAAAAACTTAGGTTCAAATGGCAGTCACAGGTATAAATAATTAGCTGTAACTAGTATTTAGTTTATAAAGATTATTGTTTGAGCAATTACTAGCTTAATAGCTGGCCATTTTATATAAGAATTTCTTAGCCGGGTGTGGTGGCACACGCTTGTAATCCCAGTACTTTGGGAGGCGGAGACCGGAGGATCCGGGTTCGCGGCCAGCCTCAGCTCTCTCTCTCTTTCTCTCTCCCTGTCTCTCTCTCTCTAGTTAGTGAGGCCCTCCGCAACTTCGTGAGACCTGGTTTCAAAATAAAGTATAAAAAATAGGGCCGGGGGTGTAGCGCGGAGATAGAACGCCCCTGGGTTCAATCCCTGGTACCACAAAAGAAAGAATTTCTTATATCATGTAGAAATGCCTTGAAGTGTATGCTCAACCATTATTCAACAAAAAAAGATACCTGACATCAGTACTATCTTGCTAAGGTCTAGATTGGATCAAATGCAAACTTTATTTGAAAAACATAACATATGAAATAGTCATTTTCATGGGTTGTAATTGGACACATTCATTCAATGGCATGAAGAAAGCAGAACTGTAGACATGCAGAACTGGGTTTTGTTTTCAAACAGAAATAATAATGCCCATCATATCTGTTGTTGGCAATTATAAGAAGAAAAACCCTGTCTCTCTATTGATCATTTCAATAGAACACAAAGTAATGGTTACACTATTCATACACTGTCAAAAAACATGCCTTTCATAAGCAACATTTTTTTCATTCTTGCTACATACCCCAGACATGAACTAGGTATTAGCTAGAAATATTCTATATCATGCAGATGGTAAATGTTTCTCCAGAAAAACACCAGTTTGATGTAACTTTCTCTCAAATGTCCAGGTGCTTAAAGTTATTATTGGTAACATAATCAATGATTGGCATATAAAGATGTGTTTTGTGCCTTGTTTCTTCAAAAGAATGGCACCTACTGTTTAGCAACCATTTTATATAGTCAGGCATGGAAACATGAAGAGACAAAAAAAGCCAGCATTTGTGTTGTTCAGAACTGCTTCAACATGCTTAGAAGAAAAGTGAAGATAATGGAAATAATTCTCACATCTACCCATATGATTATGATACTGAATCATTATTTTAAGACAGCCAGTCAACTTTTACTCAATGGAGTTTTGTTTCCACTCTGCCTGTTACTAGACTGAGGCAGAAGTGTCCATCAGAATTTTCTAAATTCTGAGTTCATTAACCTCTTAAGTTTACTCTAATAAAATCACAAACAGCAAATGGCTTACCATCTAAGTAGGTATAGGCAGACCTGACCAGGCCAACAGTAACAATAGCAGAACACGGCAGACTTGCATGGCCTAGACTTAGTACTAGATCTTGACCTGGACCAAGGTAAACATGCAGTGGGCAATGACCGGGAAGAACATATGGAAGCCACCTTCTCTGGAGGATGTGGCACAGACCCAGAGGGGTCTGCTATGCATGGGCAATGGGTTTCCATTAATGTGGATGACCAGGATGAATAATTCAGTAGAAAGAAAGCATGGTCTCAAAGGACGGATGGAGGAAATCTACCAGGGAATTCTGTATCTTGACATTTATGCTGGAAGTGTATACAGTCCATATGTATGTAGTAGATATTGACAGTTGTTCAAAGACTGACTCCAGTCCCCAAGAGCAAGGAAGAGTCTCATTCTGGACAACCATGCTATAGGCAATAACGGAGTTTTCCCAGATGGAAGAAACAGGATAGAAGTCACTTGATGAGGTAGAAGATCAGAGCTGGTAGGGGTGAGTGTGACTTCCCAGAGGAGAAGGCCATAAATTCATAAATCTAGTCCTCTTTCTGTCTCCTGGTCCAGACCAATCCTCACAACTAGATAAGGAAGAGCAGGCACAATCAAATAATTCTGCTGAGAGAGGAAGGATTCAGATTCTAGAAGTCTCAGAAATACATTCCAAAGCACCCTGATGGAGAAAAGGAAAGATATTCACCAGCTGACTGCAAGAAATTGACCTGGGTCAAATTGACTTCTCTTAATGATTACCTCATAGACTATAATGTTTCTCTCTAGAGAAAGTGCTGGTAATGGCAAACAAGGCCTCCAACAAAGTTCCCTCACACCTACTTTACACAAAACAAAACTGTACTGATCATAAGGGGTGATTAGAAGGGAAAAACAATGGAAAGGATCTCTTCTCACCAGAAATGTAAAATCTACTACCTATATAAAAAGCAATACTGAGGTCCCTTCCACATAGAAGAAGCCGAGGACTAATCACAGACATTAGATGTTGGAGCTGAAAATCTCTTACTGTGCCACAAATAATAACTTTGAAAGTATGGTGTCAGAAAGACAGTCCAGCCCAACTGCATACTTAAATACAATGCAAGAAGCCATATTTTAATGCAGCAGTTGATAAATTATTGCAAAAGAAATAAATGAATAAGAAGGAAAAACTAAAGAAAACCAAAAGTGGGAAGGTAGAAAAATTGTGAGACTGGACCAATAAGAAATGTAAGAAATTATTCTCCAACCAGCTAGTAGAAAGGAACTGGAGAGAATGGGTAAGGTGCATGGGCAAGGATCAGATAACTGCCCTGTGTGGTTTTCTCAGAGAAATCCCAATATCCTAAGGAAATATAGCTCTGAATTCTTCCCCCAACCCCCTCCTTTTTTTTCTGGTGCTACTGGAGCTTGAACCCAGAAGCATTCTACATCTGAGCTATACTCCCAGTCCTTTTTTTGTTTGTTTTTCTTTATTCTTTATTCTATTTTATTTTATTTCTGTGGTACTGGGGATTGAACCCAGGAACATTCTACCTCTGAGCTACACCTCCAGCTTTATTTTTTATATTTTGTCTTGAAATAGGGTCTCATTAGATTGCTAAGAGTCTCACTACTTGCTGAGGCTGACCTTGAACCTGCAATCCTCCTGTTTCAGCTTCACAAATACTGGTATTACAGATGTGTGCCACCACACCTGGCTCATTCTTCATCACCATCATCATTATAATCATCATCATCATCATCACCATCATGATTATTATTTGTTTGGAAACAAGGTCTTGCTAGATTGCTGAGAGTCTCACTAAGTTGCTGAGGTTGGTTTCCAACCTGTGATCCTCTTGTCTCAGCTTCCCAAATACTGGGATTACAGGTGTGTGTCACCATACCCAGCTAAATTCCTATTCTTTACTCTCAAATTTTGTCTTAATCACTGAGTAAGTGTGTCTATTATTTCAGCATTTTAGGATAGTAATTCTACAGATCTATCTTGTCTTGCTGTTGAACATTTTCTCAAACGATTCAGGATTCTTTTTCTAAACTGAATGTGTCACAGAAACCTATAAATTGCAGTAATCAGAAATGGAGTTTTATGGTTTTTTCCCCCTGCGCCATTAAGCAGATTCAGCATTAGATTCTTATGCAAGGCAAAAGAGAATAAAATGACCCAAGGGGCTCATATGAGATATATTTTTTTCAGTCAAAATTGGAGGAAGAGCTCACTAAAGAAACGTTTTGTTTAAGAAGCAAAGCTTGAAAGAACTAATTTCTAAGTTCTAAGCCATGATATAGAAATAAAACACAATTTACTAACTAGGCAATAAAAGAATAACTCAAAGAATCATTTCAGAGCAGCAAAAATTAAAACCATTTTCCTGATAGAGAAAAACAATGATTAAATGAGAACCTGTAGCTAGTCTTAAAAATCCTTAGTAATATAATATGATACACAAGAAAAAAACCAGTTGGCTGCACAAAGGACAATACACTTATAAATCAGAAAGCAATAAAGTTCCTGTTATGTGTTAATACATAATCTCATGATTATGATGTTTCTGACTTCACTTTGGGCATCTTCCAGAGCTGGAGGTAGTAGGTATTTCTGAAAGTTAAGAAATTGTGTTCAGGTTCATGCTCTGAGAAGACATCACTGCTGAATTAAGACAGAGAAACTTGAATCTACTTTAATCTTTTCTACTGAGATAATTAGTTTGTAAGGGCCAAGACACACCAAGTTACGTAAAAGGATGCTAGAGTCCTTTCACCTACATTGCTAGGCATGCCTAAGAATTATCACATACCAAGTGTATTAAGTAGCTACTTCACTGTGATCAATTGCACTCAAAAAACAGTTACAGAATTTCAGAAGGGGAAAATATTTCATAAATATACAGTCTTTATTAATAATGAAGAAATTCACTGTGAAAGAAAATAAATTCGCAGTTTGCCATGTACATAATTTTACGTAATTGAAAATATTATTCAAATTTAAAGAAAATGCTTACATAAAACAACTGTTATTAAGGTATTTGGTGACTGATCTTACTTGTTCTCTTTTTTTTTCTTTTTGGTGTTGGGGACTGAACCCAGGGCCTCGAGTAAGCTCAGCACACATTCTAGCACTGAGCCAGATCCTCAGACCTTTATTTGTTTATTTTTAAATGCAAATCACTGATCAAGGGACAGTTTTTTCAAACCCTTTGAAAACATTTAAACACTGGCACATATAATTTAGTTTAAAAACAAAATTTTAAACCTGGATAGGTAGGTAGATATAGATAAGTAGATAGATAATAGATAGATAGATAGATAGATGATAGACTGATGGATGCAAGCATTAACCATTGTTTGTATTATAGTATTCTAAATTTGTGGTTTGGGATCCAATATTTTTCTTCACTTTAAACTTACCTAAATTAACAATAGAATTCACATGTGTGGCAATTCAATGTTATCTGAAGAATATTAAGTATTAGTCTATATGTTAAGATTAATCTTAAATTGTAGCTATTGAGCATATAAATAAAGATGGCTTATTACTCAAAAGGTCTCTATCCAAAGGAAATGTGGCCATGAAGTTTGAGTTTTCAAGTTGTGTTCTATGCAGAACTGCAAGGGACTGTGATCTTGTACAGGCAGATAGTCAAGTCAGGACTATAGGGAAGTGTGACTGATTATTTTAACTAACATAAGTCATCAAAATCAAATGCTCCCAGGTGATCATCCTGCTAGGTATTTCATGCTCATTTCAATTATGCCACCATTGCTCAAACCAGTATTAGATGTTCTTTTCTAATAATTGTCATCAGAAGCCACTTTTGGACTCTGTGTGTGTGTGTGTGTGTGTGTGTGTGTGTGTGTGCTCGCGCACACGTGTGTGCATGTGTCTCTGTGGTACTGGGGATTGAACTCAGGAGCATTCTACTATGAGCTACACCCTCAGACCTATTTTATTTTTTATTTTAAAACAGGGTCTTACTAAGTTTCAGAGGGCCTCATGTTGCTGAGGCTGGCCACAAACTTGCCATCCACCTGTCTCAGCCTCCCAAGTACTGGGATTACAAGCATGCGCCACCACACCCAGCTCTGGACATTTTTTTATAATGGAAAATATTTGTTCAATAAAGGAAGATCTGACTTTTGGAAACATATGGAATTAAGCCTTGTGAACATAGATATTTCTGTTTTGGATTTAAAGCTGAAGTATGACTATAAAGTAAGAATATTCTTCTAGCTGCTAATAAAATCACTTTGAAGGCAATTCCAAAATGTTTCCAAATGTTTTGAGCATTAAAGAGGGGAAAGCACATTGGTTTCAATGAAACATACATATAGACTTTCAAGATAAGTGCTGTATAAAACACCATACAAAAAATATCTTTGTGTTTTCTGGTCAATACTTTGTAAGAAGAGACAGAGGAAAAGTTGCTGACTGACTTTCCTATGAAATTCTCCAATGGGACATGGGATTTTAACATATAGACTGCATGTAAAGATATTTGACTTCTCAAATTTTCCCTCTACGAAGGGGTTTGACATCACAGAATTGCATTAACAGATGTTTCTAATTTCCCTATGTTGAATGAGAAAATTAATGCACATACTTTGTGAATATGCTGAGCATGAAGTAAAAGGCCATATCAAGTCAAAAGCAAGCCTGTAGCTTCTATATACAAACATGTTTTAGATATTCTGATGAAACTGAAGAGAGTCCTGCTCATAGTTTATTTTTACCCCAAGGAATCTTAGAGAAACAATTATAGCTGAGTTCATCCAAATATTTTCACATAAAAGTTCTAGAGAGAAAGTCAAGCAATCTTAACATTTTATGAAGTTCTAAGTGGAAAATACTGCAAAATCTCCTGTCCTAGGAAATTAAATCTTTAAAAAAATGGAATTCAAAGAAAATGTAAGTTTCTGGAAGAGAAGAACCCTCACAGGTAGATAGCGGTAGATAGCACTATTTTGAGTATTTACCAAACTTCGAAAATGACAATTGACACATTTTTGTCAAAATTTGTTCCACTGAATCTACTACCAATAAACATTGTCATTGTGACTTAGAAGTGTCTGAAGAGAAATAATTAAAATGTTACTACTAATTCAAAAAATCCCCCTATTTCACCAAACTAAAATTCCTCTTAAGAATATTATTTCAACTTAAATGAGAATTAGCTCTGCTCCTTCTAATAACATGAATTTGACACATATCACTGGGGAAAATCGTATTTAATCAAAAAGAAAATATTTGTGGACTAGCTGCTAATACCATTTACAGTATTTTTGATATGGTTATTCAATTTGAAACAATTACTCATTGTTTGTTTTGATGTCAGTTACATGAGACTTTTTGAGGTAATGCTTTATGTATATATCGCTATAATTCTGCAAGTTGTATTTCAGAAAGGGCTGGGAGGATATAAGACAAAAATCTTTATTTTTCTTTTGCATTTTGATAAATGAGTCATTTAAGCAAAAAAAAACTATATGTTATCAGGCAGAGAATAAAATTCTATGAAATAGGCTGCATTCTGCGTGCTAAACAGTTTGAAATAATTATGTAAAATATGTATTGCTTTTTTAAAACTGTAGTCCTAATTCAAATCATTGTATTTTTAGAAGTGTTAAATAAGTAACAATTCGGACACAGTGGGCAGGTGTTTATGAATATGTAAACACATGAAATTTTAGTCAGAGATCACAGAACTTACTAAAGGATCATATTACACATAATATGATCACAGAAGGCCACATAATACTATGATAAAAAAGAAATTTCAATTTTAAGGAAAGTGATCGGTGCTGGGATTATTATTATACTTTGATGTTGAAACCAAAATGATTTCTGACTTGTTTGCCATCTTTAAATGTGATGAAAGAGAAAGTATTCAGGAACGACAACACCAAATACATGAGTATAAATATTTGGCATACCCCACGTATTGTTAATTATTCTTATATATGAAAGATGGTACTGAATAAAAATACTGATAATTTTGTTATTATAGTAGTTTATTATTAAATTAAATTATATTTATATAATTTTCCCAGTCAACTTAAAAGTTAAAATTACAGCATTTTTTTAAAAAAGTGGAAAGCAGGAAATATACTTTAAAAACATTAAAACAATACTTTTATTGCAACTTAAGTGGTCAGTTATTTTATATTTTAGCTGCTTGCCTAAGATAGAGGGCAGTCTAAAATTGTCATATAATGAGTGATTTAAAAACTCATCATGCATTAAGAAAACAATTCCCAAGTTTCTTCTAGGAAACACAAAATCATCAAAGGAATCAAACTAATCAGAATAAGTTTAACATGAAACACTCGAAAAAAAATCAAACCTAGTGAAATTAAATTAGCAACAGATTTTGTCACTTAATTATCTATGTCTTATATCAGGTAACATATGAAAGTTTAAAGATTTTGAACTGACTTGCAGCATTTATAAAAATGTATGTATAATATCATACTTAAAAAAACTTTTACATTAACACATAGCTTGGCAACTTTTTTGTCAGTTAACTATTTCACTCCAAATGTTAAAAAATAATAATTGACATATTGATTTAGAAGTTTTAGGTATAACTTAATGTTTAAAATTTTATTTAGAGTACAGTATTAGGAAGATATAGAAATAAATATAGAACAATGAGATTTATTAATTATAATATTTGATCCCAACATTTAAAATTATTAAAAGAATATAATGTCTAACTTCAAAGTTTAAGCTAATAATTTCAGAAAATCCCACAAATGGAAAATATTGAAAAACAATAAGATAAAGTTTTGAGTAATTTTTATATAATTAATTTTAAATTTTAATTTATAAGTACAATTTAAAAATTTTTTTATTGGGTAAAAATCAGTAACCCAATATGAAAAAATAAAAAATTTTCCTGTAAACAATATAATTTTACACTTTGATTAATTTTCAGGGTTTATTGTATCCAACTTAAAAATTTCATTTCCTGTGTGTTTTTTGGAGAATCAAGATTTAGAGGTGGATTTTAACAAAAATAAAAAACCCTTTTGCATTCATTCCTGTTTTATATTTTTCTAGGAAATATTCTTGTTAATGCTTTATTTTCAAGTGGTTACTACCATTTTATCTACCAAATAGAAAAGAGTTCACCAAGATAAATTTATTATTTTAGCATCTGTTTCCATTTTGTTCAAGTCATGATTTTTATAGTCTTCTAAGACAATTATTGTTGCTAGAGTTTTTTCAAATTTCATTCATTGTATATCATGTTATTTCTACAAAAATTATTTCTCTTGGACTGAAAGTTATTTATCTTTGATGCTAAACTAATAATTTTAGTGTCTTTTTAAACTAAGATTGTTTTCAACTGTGACACTACTGCCTTTTTGTTTTTAGCTATGTACCTATTATTTTCTGCACAAAATGTTGTTTTTTATACCTGAATATTTTCTCTTCCCTTTTTTCCATCCTTTTTCCATTTCTTTTCTCTCCTTTCTTTTCCTTTCCTTTCCTTTTTTTTTTGGGGGGGGGATAAAATTATTGAAGCAAGTAGCTGTCCAGAGGGAAGAGCAAATATTAGTACCTGTAGTCAACTGGCAAGAAAAATGAAAACCATTATCACATAAGAAATATTTAAAGCAAACAGATTTACTCAGAGCAAGGCCTGCAAACAAGTAGAAGTTGAAGTCTGGCACATAAGTTTAATTCTTGTTTGGGAATTTTTTGGTGGAGTGTCTTTCTAAAATGCAGTCTGCTGATTTATTTTTTTTAAAGGCTGACAGTTAATTAGTACAGAGTCTTATTACAGAAGTCTCCTCTAAAGCAGACATATTGAAGTTATACTGAAGTGATTGTCATGAAGGGGTTGTTTGCTGTGGTGCTCACAGATGGCAGAAGAGACAAGCCCAGGAACGCAAACAGCCTGATAATCAAGATAGCCTTAAAATAAGGGTGAGTTTTCAACTCTGATTCTGGCAGCAGTCTCTTTTCAAATATCTTGGGTTGTTATGTCCAAGTGGTTTACTTTAAAGCAGCCTTGTCATCAAAGGGGTCCCCGAGTCAAGAATAATTATGATAATTACCCAGAATTGCACCCCCCAAATAATCATAATAATAATCCTGAATCTTAACCAAGTATAATATTGTTTGTGCAATACACTGCTACATTAAAAAAGATGAAGTGCTAGACAACTACGATCTATTCTTGACTGACAAAACAGCTATAATTGTATGACTTTCTGGGATAATGGTTTAAACAAAAGTAAATAGTAAAAAAAAAAAAATAGCCCCCCCCCTTGAAAAAAAGGATTGGAAAGCTTAGCTGTGTTTAGTGCCCATTGATGAAAGCAGTGTTCTCTGATCCATGCTGCTATTGTTGGTTTTAGTTTAGCTCCCTCTCAATCAATATCTAACAGGGCATGATTTAATAAGGTTTTATAATCTCAAAAAATGAGGGGGGGTAGGGTGGTTGTGGTATTGTCATTCATCAAAGGGGGCCTTTCAGGTTTCTTTGCTTTCACCTGCTGGGACCCATTTGGTCTCTTTCAAAGAGAGTGCAATGACAAAATGAATGAGAAATGCTAGAATAAGAGTCCCTTATTCTACCCAATAGTATAATCAATGGGTACTTGTAATCCCTATTGTACCTCACAGAGGTAGTTGTAAGACAATTAAATCTTGCTTCTCAGGCAAATGATTTTGGTAGTTAACCTGAAACAGCCAACAATATTGAAGAGAATGAATGCATTTGAAGCAATGATGTAATGGGATACTGCCTAGCCAGAAAAGCATGCATGTGTATTGACGTGTGTGTGTGTGTGTGTGTGTGTGTGTGTGTGTGTGTGTTTATCTCCATACTCCATGTCCACAGCTTCCATGATTCATAGTCCCTTAAATATTATATATGGGTAAGTGGCAATGATTTTAAACCATCTCACAATCTGTCCTTTTAATTTCTATTTTAAATGAATATGAAATATTCTTATACATTGTACACTCTACACTGTAGTTTCATGAACAGAAAACATTTACATAGTTAGCATCAGTTAGATATGACAACCAATTTAGTTTTAATTTCATTTGCATCAGCTAAATCCAATTTCTCTTTCCCTCCTTACATGCATTGCTCGAATGTCAAAAGGAACCATGTAGTCTTTTGAAGAGACACTCATTTCGGCCTGCATTATTTGTCTGCCTCCAGTTGTGTGGATTTCATATTTTATTTCCAGTATTATCTATCAATAAATCTTATAGTTTGCTCTTTTTAAGGAAGAATAAAACTGTAACCAATGACAAAATTGTGTCACAGACACAAATTCTAAAAGATTTGTGAAGAAAAATTATGTCCTGTTGAAAAGTCCTGTGATTATTAATAAATATTAAATGCAAAATAAAGGGAGTGAAGAGATTGCTATATCAGATACATAAAGATGACTTTAAGTTCAGACTAACTTAAAGTGGTAAATTTTTAATAATTCAAAATTATAGGGCCCTTCATTTAGCATAATTTAAATATATTATTAATTTCTCCTATATCTCATTTATGTTGAGAATCCCCCTACCCATATTCCTTTGCCAAAGTTTTCTAAGAAAGCTCAATTGTTTATTATTTACAGTAACTCCCAAGTTGCTCCTGAAGCAAAATCCTATGTTTAATTATATGCACAAACATGTAATAAGTATAGTTTTATCTCTCACAATACATATTTTCTTCCCTACCTAAGGTTTTTTTATATAAAGAGCTATTAATTTGGGAGATCAGTAACCCAAAAATATATTGACCCAGCCACACAAATATCACAGATTTGTTCCTGCATACAAGTGCCTATGTGTTTTCATTATGTCATGCAGACATGTAGCTACCTTATATGTAAATAAAATAAGCTCTTCACTGATGTTTCTCCACATCATGCTCTCAATTATCCTGAAATAATGAAAAGCAACTCTCGGGGAACTGGAAATGTTGCCTTATATGACTTCTGAGGTAGAAATATTTGGTATCAGAATTCTACATACTTGCAAATTATTTTTTAAACCTGTTATTTTGCTAGATTTCGATCATAGACTAATAAAGAAATCCCCTAGAAAAATAAATTGACCTGAATAAAGTGACGTATTCACTCCTAATGTGGAGTTTAGAGAGGTCTGAAGCACCTGACTCCTCGGGATACTTCCAAATGAGTCTAGCTAATTGGGGTAACCCAAGCCAATGGCCATTTGAAAGACTCGAGGTCAGGTGTTTTATTGCTGGGACAGTATTAAAAAAAATGACTGTCAGGGGTGAACGAAGAATTATGTCAAGAGCATTCAGCATTACTGCCACTAAAGAGAGAGGAGGGGAAAAACATTGTGAAGAAAAACATGTCATTTTCTAAATGAGCTAGGGGAGGAGGATAGGGCAATAATGTGGCCTTCAGCTGCTGGTTTATTAGGTTTCATCCCCATGATCCACATCCATGTTAAGCAGAAATAATTTTAATACAGTTGCATTCTATTACTTTGCTTTCTTGTGGAGGAAAAAAATAGCTGTGAAAAACATGCAGATGAGGTTTGTTCCTAGTGGTTGTTTGTTTCCCCATCTCCTATGCTATTTTCTTGATTCTATAGCAGATCTTAGCATTGTTGTCTGATTCGCCATGGAACAGTGAACATTGCTTTTCCTAGCCAAATCATCCAGTGTTAAGTGCTATGTGATACAGATCAATAGGGCATCTACAGCTGTACAAAAAGGGCAATGTTGTTTCTATTAACTGTTCTGAAAGAGTGTGGCCTAGTGGTTAAAGGATTAAATTGTGTATTGAGGTTTTTGATGTCATGAATTCTAATTCTACCTGAGCCATTGCATTACTGATGAAGTTGTCAGCAGTTTTATTTTTTAATTTTGATCCACAATATACTCATGGGTTATATACTTGTATATGTACATACCATGTGATCTTCCAACAAATGATAAAAATACAGAGGGCTGAAAAGAAGATTGGGAAAACATCTGGTGATATCAACATTAGGTCACTTCAACTATTCAATGAGATTAATTGCTCACATTATTTTTCACGTCTTGTTTCTATGTTTCAGGCTGTTCTTCCATCTCATCTGAGCCCACGTATATGAAGTTTCAGTCAAACTGTGGCAAGGGCTTGCTTTGGTTCTGGTTACCTGCGTCTTCCTTCAGGAATAGGATACGTTTTGTTTCACACGAGCCCCTTGTCAGAGGCATTTGAATGAACTGTAATGTAGAAAAGAGCCTTAGAAAAAACAGTGGGCTTTTTGTTGCCATTGCCAGCACCAGGTGCAAATAGTCGTCCCTAAGGATTAGCAACACACGCTCCCCCTTTATTTCAGTTGGGGCCAGAGGCCTGCGTAAGTGCATGTGCGTGTGATCATATGTGCACATGTGTTTATGTGAGGGAAAGAGAAAGAAATGGTGATGGAGAAAAGAGTTTATAGAATTGTATATTGTTGTTAACTCAAGTTAACCTTTGAAAGTAGGATAGGCCCTCATATCATATTTCCAGGTCAAAATTCTGGATTTCAGTTGATCTGAATCCTTTTCGTTTTTCTTTCTTCTCTCTTTCTCTCCCTCCTCTCTCTCCTCCCCAGTTCATTTCTGAAGAATGCTACATATTTTGTAAAAAATTAATTCAAATAGCACATCAGAAGAGCAAAGATTTGCTGTTCTTGGTATAATCAAGTAACAGGGGTCCAACATTTACTGTATTCAAATGTCTGTGGTTTGGTCTTAGTATATTTTATTTTATTTACCTTCACTTGTTCAATATTGTACTCCATAGAAGTAGAAATGTAGTCCTTCATAGTTGAAGACCAGTGGCAGGCTAAAGGTTCTGAGGCTTGTGAGACTGCATAAAAGGATCCTGTCTCTCCTTGAGCTGTGGCCACCCAGCCTTGACCACTGATGGAATGTTTAGGGGCAGTACATTGTGGGAAAATACTGTGGAAACATCTGGGAAGTAAGAATTACCATATTGATAAAGTAGTTTTCTGAATTTTTAAGATAGTTGGCTTAAGTTTCTGTGAAGGAATTAAATTAAATAACCAACAAATACATAGGATCTCTTCCCCAAATCAATGGTGGATTTTCCTTTTTTTTTTTTACCATTTCTTCTATGTTTTGAAAAGTAAAGAGGAATGAATTTCAGCCACTCTAAAAATGTTAGTGTTTCCTGTGGCCCATGTGCTCTCTATGGCCTTCTTTAAAATCTGATTTTCCTAATTTGTTCCAACTTAAGATTTTTATTTAAAAATACAATTGAAATTTATAATGTCCCAAACTACAAAAGGGTAATTTTTGTAGGTTTTTTAAAGAAGTAGATTATTTGATTAACAGTGTTCAAATTATTAGTAGGTTTATGTTTAATTTTTCTTACAAATATACAATGACTTCCTAAAATCATCACAGCATAAAGTAAAAACTTACTAGGTGTGAGAAGTTTAGGATCCTCTTTCTGAGTAATCACAACTCTACTGTTTTATATGTGCTACTTGTCATAGGAGTGAATACGATATTCAATTATTTGAATGTTTAATTATTTTAAATTATTTATATTCAATTAATTGCTTGGCTGAGTAAAACAACCCATAATAAAGGAAAAAGACTCAGAAAAACAAAACAGAACAAATGGGGGAAAACCCACCTTTTGGTTGTTTAGTGAGATTTGGAACAATAGATTTTCATTTATATTTTATAAAAACTGACATTACAGAAAACTAATTTATAACTGAGAACATAATTCATTGTTAATCATTTCAAATACTAGTTAACTGTTTGATGTGGCTTCAAATATAATTTGAATTTGGACATTTCTATCTTGCTGTAGCTATCTACAATTTTTTTCTTTTTCTTTCTGATTGTTTCACCAAAAATAATATTGAAAGTTTTATTAAACTCCTTGACTATATGAATACAAAAAGCACAAAACACAATTTCAGTCTGTGTCACTTGTGCCCATCATCCTTCCACCACAAACACTTGGAAATGTCCTTGTTTTCCATCCAGGAATAGTTTAGTCATTTATTCACTTGGGAGTTCAAATTTTTTAAAAAGAATAATTTTAAAAGATTTTTTATTAAAACAGTTAATTTCAATCTGTTATGGAAGCAGTACCTCTCTCGGAATCAGCAAGAAGCTACTGTTTTTGGAAGAAATCCAACAGAACTTACTGAGTGGGCAGAGATGCCTAGATATACTCCCAGGTGGACTTCCAAGCACAAAGTGACTTTTTGCAATGCTGTTAAATAGTTTCCACAAAAAATAACTTAATGAGCTTTTAAAACTAGTTTAATTCATACTTCAAGAAATTGGTTTGGAATGTTATAGAGCCTCTCACTTTAAGATTATTAAACTATTGATCTTGTTTTGTATCCCTTATAATCAATTGGCAAACTTGTTACTGTGAGTTACATAGCATTTCTAAGAATAAAAAAAATAGTTGTGCACAGATAGGGCTCCTATTTCACAATCTATCATCTATCTATTTGTTTTATAGCAACTTGTTTTATAATAATAATCATGGTGTTTTAAGGATTATACCCAAAGTGAAAATTTGAATGATTCAAAGTTTATAACCAATTAAGACATAACTCATATGACTCACCCTATCTATTAATATGACAAATTAACTTATATTCTCATAAACCAGAACTACACAAGGTAAAAACATGATGTTACCCTGCCTATGAAGCAAGTCTGGCCAAGTTGCCCTTTGATTCTCTAATACTTACATTTTAAAGAGGTATGATTACATTATTGAATCCTTGTTTTACTAGATATTTTAATTGGATTTCTGATAAAATCTCTGGTTTTCATAAGTCTATGGAAATCAGAGCTAAGAAAATACTTGACAATTAATACATCTTTCTCTGAGATACTATAGAAGGGGGAGAAAAACTTTTCAAGGGTGGATAAAGATAAAAAAATGCTTTTAGAAATCTTTCAGATTTTGAACTGGTATGATATTATATCAAAACTGTAAAACCCATTAGACGTATAAACATAGCTATGTCAGTAGCACATGAAACAAATTATGCACTTCAGTTTGCCAATGTGTAATACCGTTTTTGATCATATGTAAATTTGCTATAAGAAACTTAAAAAGGAATCTTTAAAAATATACCCAACTATAACAGATTTGTCATTCATGCACTGCTGAGCATAGAGGCCTAATTTTACCTTTTTGCTATTATTTTAAATTAAGGCACTTATCCAAAAGATCAAAACAGCTTTTATAATGGACATTTCGTGAAGGCAGATAGTGAAAACGTCTGGAGGAATATGATAATTGTTCTTGCTGTGGAGATACAGGAAGACACACGCCTTACGCAGATACTGGGAAACTGGAAATACATAAAATGTAAAAGTATATCTCAAAGTTTGGAGGCTAGATTGGAAGGTGCCTAGTAATCAGGCAGAAACATTAAACAAAGCAAAATAAATAAATAAATAAATAAAAAGTTGCATTTGAAAAGCAAGAACAAAGACATTTCTTTTTGCTTTTCTAGTGGAGGATATTAAAAGGGGACAACCTTCTTTCTGACAGCAGTTTTAAATCCAGCTTTTCATAGTATAATCCTTAATGAAGGACCCCCACAATATCAGATGAAGAAAAACAAAGAAAATTCTTGATGAAAAAAAATCAAGAAAGAGAGAGATGAGTGAGAATATGCAAACTTTGTCTGCAGTTGTTTGAGCGCAGCCAGAATGCTGAAGGGACTTTTCCCCTCTAACTACCTATTAAGGAAGGCCGCATAACAAATAGCAGGCTATCCCCGAAAGAGCTGAAAGGTAAAGTTCTCAGGAAGCCCCAGTAAACACTGGGATGATTTTTACTATTCCAAATTTAATTCGACATTTTCTAAGTGTGTGCATGGGGAGGGCAGAATACCCCCTTTGTGTCCTGAAAAAGTGTCATGCAACACAGAAAGATCTCTCTGAAAGAAAATGCATCTTTCTTGACTAAACACTGAGCTATCAGCATGAGGATAAACGCCTTTACACAGCGCCAGGCACGGCGCGGAGCAGGTCCAATGCAGTGCTCTCGCGCCATCTAGTGGCCTTACGAGAATCTCCAGCAGTCCCTGTGCTCTCAGTGGGCCCGGCCAGTTTGTGTTCAGAATCTGTAAGGCAACGGGAAAAGAGAGATTGCCGTAATTATTCAGAGAATTCAGGTACATAGGGGTTGTTTTGGTTGAAAAAATCGGAATATTTCAGGTTAAAATAAATCAGTTTAAATAACCTAGGTGTCAATTTCTTGTGCCATTTGATTTGAGTGGAGTTAGCCCCTTCCTTCCCTCTTCCTTGCCTCTGTTTCTCTTCTACTTCCCTGTCCTTTCTTGGCCCCCACTCTGTTTTATTTCCCATCCCTGCTTCTTTTTAGAATTCCTGCTTTGATTTTCAGTTTCTCAAAGACTTGAAGCAATTTAATCTTGCTTGTATCTATAAGGCTTTCTTTTAAAGTAAAATATTTCTTCGGCACGCTAATGTTGAGAGAAAGAGAGGTGATGAAGTCAAAGAACCACCTTTCTGCTTCTTGGAAACACCAACACCCCCAATAGTTACAACCTCTGACACCCACCTGTGTTACCTGGAGATGCGCCAGTGGCACTTGTCATATCAAACTGTTTATAAGCTGATGGATTTTTGTCACTCTCAGGAGTACAGGTTCCCATTGTCGTCTTTGTAAGTAGCTGAATTTTTTTTTTTTTTTTTTTTTTTTTTTGCGGTACCAGGGATTGAACCCAAGGGCGTTCTACCTCCGAGCTACACCCCCGGCTCTATTTTTTATCCTTTACTGAAACCGGGTCTCACGAAGTTGCGGGAGGGCCTCACTAAGTAGCTGAGGTTGGCCGCAAACCTGGATCCTCCGGTCTTGGCCTCCCAAGTACTGGGGTTACAAGCATGTGCCACCACGCCCGGCTTGTCGTCGTCTTTGTAAAGTGACACTATACACACTGTTTACATGTATAGTAGGTGTACTTGAACTTTCTTTAACAAGTTTTCTTCAGCCAGTATCCAGTCTGCTTACATAAAATCGCACATTTCATTCTTTCCCTATTTGAGATTTATTTCATAACCATAGGAATTCTCTTTGATCCCATTGATTCACAAGTTCTAATATTACATTTATTGTATCTACAGATAGAAGCCATTTCACATTGAGACTTTAGTTTCTTCTTGGATAATATGAAAATATTAGATTTATAATGTTTGCACTGAAATGCCTTTTAAGGAGAAAAAGAAGCTGATTTCTAGATTTGTATAACAAGCATTGTATGATTTTAGTCATATACTAGTACCAAAGTTTTAAATCACCAAAAAAAAACACAGAGGGTTTGTTAAAAAAAAAAAAAAGCCGTAGCATTATATAGGTAAAAGAGGAATTTTGAAGACCTCATGGCATGAGACTCATATAGTTTGTGTTATGGCTGGAGGTCAAAAAGAAATACAACTTATGAATTTCTTTATACATATGGTATTCAAAGGCTGATAAATATTTTAAATTAAAAGATCTCTATTTAAAAGAATTTAGGAAGCTAATTTAATACCAGAAGAGGTGTGCAAATTTAACTTTTCAAACATTTTAAATAATATGCAATGGGAAAATAATTTTATTAGTTGTTTTCCTTATTTTTGACATATATCTTAAAACATCACTTTCAAAGTTTCAATTATGAGCAAACAGATTTGTAAAATATGAATTTAATATTTTATTTAATGGGTATTACTTCTTTGTATTAGTTGTATTATTTTTGAACATTTATGTTTTTACCATTTAACTTAGGCAATGAACAGATGCTTTAAAATAAAGATACCTTTTTTAAATGCTGAACCAGACAGTGTTCTTTAATTTTTTTACTTTGTACCAACTTTTAGTATAAACTGCTTAAAGAGAGGCCGTTTAAATTTTCACTTTTAAAACAACTTTTGGGGAAAATTCATGTCACAGAAAATGCTGCATATTTTCCTCCGATTTTTTTCATCTTGAATGGCAATATTACCATTAATGGTTAATGGCAATTAACCAAGAAATATTTACTGATTATATCTATATATATTCTATTACTTCAACCAGCTGGTGATTTTTAAACTGATTTTTGAATACAGTTTTCCTGTCTCTACTGGTAATTTTAACATTGTATTAAATATTTATTTTTCTAATAATTATTGCATATGTACTTTAGTTTTTATTTCCATAGATAAAAAGAAACTACTTCTAAAATTCTGAGAAATATTTCTGTGTAATGTCTTTATTAACTTAATGGAAGAATATTTCAAATCCAGCAATTTGTCTACATGTTTTGATGTTAATAATATCATGGACCATAGATAGCAATGCTGCCTTAAAATAATATTCTGTGAAAAAATCTTTTAAAAGCTAGAAACTTCTTCACTGAGTAGCTAATAGTGATTTTTCTGCATTTCTTCTAAGTAGTTTCACGTAGATAGAAAACAAAAATAGACTTCCAAAGAATTTTGAAAAATGTATCTCTGTAAAATGCTACTTTTTCTGATAACTGATAAATTCAGCACAATGATACATATTCATTGTGTTGAAGAAAAGGAAAAAAATTTCTGGGAGGTTTCATCTCAGAGAAAAAGGCATATGGGCATCACACACATTACTGCCTAAGAAGGGTGCTGAATTTTGATTAGAACAAGAAGCTATAATTGGAGTGATAATCTTTTACACTGTTTTTAATTGTAATCAGTGCAGATGTTTGTAGCTTTATGATAGGAGAAATAGTGCTTGAGAATCTGTATAGTTGATAATTTTTTGGCCACAGACTGCTCAACTTGGTTCATTTTAAAGATGAATTTGATATTTAGAATTACTGAAAAATAAGAAATCCCCAAGTATTAAAAACAACTAAAAATCAACCATTTATGACAAACTAACATGTATATATTTTAATTTTACTAAGCTTACATAGGCAATTTCCTTCTGTTATCCTTTACACCAGTTATAAAATTAGAGGAATGGAGACTTTGAATTATGATTTAAAGTGTTCTGGATAAAGAAGATATTAAGCACTTTATGATTTAAGTTTTATTTCTTTGATAGGTGTTAGAATTAAATCTACATGAAAATAATTCTATGCAAGCATCACATGGTGCATTTCTTTGCCTATTTTATCCTAGGATTGATTTACATAGAGATAGATAGATGATAGATAGATAGATAGATAGATGATAGATAGATAGATAGATGATAGATAGATAGATAGATATAGAGAGATTTTAACATGAATGCAGATGTCTGAATCTTTTATTTTTATTCATATTCTTAATGGAATTAATTGAATTTGGCATTTATATTATATACCCAAGGGAGGGCCTTTCTATATTTTCTGGAGGAATGATTTGCAATCTCATAAACACAAATCAAGGGGCCCTTTCCTCCCTTCCATGTGTAGGAGTGTGTTTGGTGCATAGAAATCTCCTAATAAATGCTGTTGGTCATGTGTTCTCCATCTAATGCTGCCCATTCTGGGTAGTGGGTCCCTTTCTTTCACTTTTCCTTGGCTGGATTCCTTTTTTAAGCTACATTGCAACCCTTCAGCAACACCTCATTCTGTAGGCCTTTCATTGAAACAGAGGGTGGAAACCAAGCCCCATGCGAAAGTATCTGCTGTATTTAAAACAATACATGTGTTCAAGATTCTTGCACTTGTCTTTTTCTTACTACTTCAGACATAAAGCACAGTAGATCTAGCAGGGCTTGTCTGGGCCTTACCTGACCTCAGAGCTTTTTCAAAGTCCAGTGCAACACTCACACTCACCTCCAGGAACTTTGTGGTAGTTGCTTTCATTTGAATAGATGCCTCTCTTTCTTGGCATCGCTCAGCATTCATTTCTACTATACCAGTTTGTGCATTAAACTTGTTATTTGATTTCATATATGTTCTTGGTATCTTAAATCATATCCAAAGTCATTAAAGTGGAAACAATGTTCATTTCTTTACATTTTTATAATATCCCCCCAAGGTACCCAGTGCCATGCTCCAAAGAAGAGCTACCCTGTACAAGATTCAAAACTGAGCCAGGTGGATGGTAGCTCCTCAAGTCTATTTCCTAGCCTAAGAATAAGAATTACAATGCTACATTGTATCATAAATCAGTAAGATGTTGTTAATTAAGATGAGGTCCACACTAATCCTTACAGGATGTTATTTGTTTAACATTTTCAGGGTTGGTCCAGAGTCTGATACCCTTTCTCTAGGTACAGTTCTATATCCATCTGAAATTTTTTACTTGATCTTAAGCATAGTTTATAGATAAGCACATTTTGAAGACCAGAGTAAAAAGTTTTGTTGAAGTTACAATACAGTGTATTGTTACTATTTCTCCATCTACAACATTTTTAATAGACTAAGAGGTGATGTTATTAATTCATCCATACTGATCATGAGTGAATAACTCTAGTTTTAAAGAGGTTTTAGAAATGGTATATTTGGGAAATCGCTATTTATTCCCCTGCACATTATTCGGGTCACATAAGCAGGGCTGGATGATTCAGTCCACAGTAACAACCTAGCAGCTTCTGAACAGGATCTCCTCTTCACGTGAGCTTTGTTTTTTCTATCCAGTTTTTTATTTTTTCTAAATTCAAAACCCAAACTGTTTCATACTTTTATAAACCATTGCTTATCATGAACTGGAGGGTTTTATAACACTGGTCATCTTTCTTGCAGTATAAAATGGTCTGAGACTGACCAATAGATTTTCTCTTTAGACAGGGCATACTTTCTCCAATTTTCCCCAATCCTCAGTACCTCTTAGAGAGATTTCCACCAAGCCCACTTCAAACATTCATTATCTGCCTTCCATCTGTAAGCATTTAAGTGATTCCTGATTTAGTCTAAGCCCTGCATTTTAAACTACTAAAAGGAAAGCTGAGTCATTTATAGAGATGCATCTAAGCCCTGGGTGTTATTCACCAAGTGATTAGATGCCCGAAGGAAGTTACTCTTAAACTCACACGCATAGGTATACACCATATAATTACTTGGATTGGCTATAATATGATTTATCATACAAAATATCTTCCATATCACATTTTTCTAAAGGTTGGATAAAAACTAGTATTATGTGTTTTCATTAGATACATAAGACACAAGGCATTCTGTGCATGTAAGAGAAGAATGCAGAAAGAGTTTCCACATAGACAGTTGTTACTGGTGGAAATAATTGTATTTTCAAGCATGTGGGTAGGGGTCTTTCTTCCTTGTCTGTCTGTCCATTGGTGCTAGAGCATCTGATGGTGAGGGAGGGGCAATCTGACAGTGGTCCAAGCACTAGAAACTTGCATCACTTCACGTGGCCCCAAAAAGGATTAAAAGAACTGAAGGCTCTTACTGCTCCCAAGAACTGCATCATAACTTGAACCCTTGGAGTTTACTTGGCCTACTTTGAGCAAAGTTCTGACTCTGAATCAGGGAAATATTTTTTTATTTTTATTGGTGCATTGTAATTATACAACATAATGAGGTTCAGAATGATAGAAATGAGATTCTTCACTAAATACACCCCCCTTTTTTGTTAAGAGTGAACTAACCCAGTAACACTGAAATTCATTTAAAGGAAAAATCAGCAATACATTTTCTTCTAACTTTTTATCATCCACAACAGAGTATTTCTTAGATGAAAATGACATCTCCCTCTCTCTCTTACACACACACGCACACACGCGCGCACACACACACACACACACGGATTCACTTTGGGCAGTTTCTTTTCACTGTCTGTCAGATTTACCCCAGGCAAACAGAAAATACAGAAAGGCAGATTCAGTAAGGTGGCAATAGCTCATAAGCCCACCTGCCACCATCTACAGGAGCTTTTATCAAGACATAATGGAATGCTAGAGAACTAATTATAGTATCATTTTTCAAACATGACACTCTCTAGAAGTTCATGTTAATTCATTCCCTCAGTAAGTATTTTGTGAAGGTAAATTCGATGAAAGGCACTGATCTATGTGAAGATGATAGAACAAAAATGCAAGAGCAAAGCCCTGTCCACCAGTGGCTTACCATTCAATGAAAGAAAAGTCATAATGCAAAACTGTGTATGAGCAAGACACTGGGTGTGAGTAAAAAAATGCTGTGGATGTCATGGTTCCAAGATGGCGAGCTAGCGAATGCAGGGAAGGGGAGATGAGACTTGAGTTCATCTTTGGAGAATGGGGAAGACAGCTTGAATGAGAAAAAAGAATGAGATCAGAAATGTACTTCGTTCATTTGACATTGAAGATTCCCAGCTGTTTAGAGAAGAAAGTTTATGTTGGCAAGAAATAACATTACAGGGAACTTCGTGGTGGAATAACTCATGAAGGGCCAAGCTGCCTGGGTTTGAATTCCAGAGCTGTCACTTAGTAGCTGTGTCAGTTTGGGCAGATGAACTCAGCTCCAAAGCCTCCATAGAGCATGTACAAAATTGGGTTATTATTAGGATAGGGCTGATCTCACAGAGCCATCTGGGAAAGTATGTAGGTCTATGTATAGAAAGTGGCATGTTAGTGTCACTCTAAAGGTCAGCTACTGCCAGTAGAGATAGTAGGGAATCCTATATTAGATGGGTTTCAACACCAAAATGAGAAGTCTTAATTTAACCCTGTAAGTAAAATGAAAGCCATCGGTGTTTTTGTTTGCTTTTAAATGGATTTGAGACATGATACAGATGATGTGTTCATGATTCAGGTAGTGGTATTGGCTATTGCAGATGAGCTGGAGGGAGGAGACAGGAAGGAGGAAAGGCAGTGGGGAGGTTTTGGTGTAGTTAGGGTTTGAAGGACTGAAAGGCTGCATTGAGAAATCTTAAAGGGAAAGAACCCATTAGAAAGTTGTAATTAATAAGATACAAGATACGGATTCTTAACCCTTTGGAGGCAGAGGCTTCTTAGTGTGTCTGACAAAAGTTATAAATTTTCTTGCAAATACATATATACAGTTGCACACACAAAAAATCAGCATGTAATTTCAGGGGATTCAGGAAAGCTTCCCTTGGACCCCAGAGGTAGGGAAATAAAGTCAAAGGATATACATATTACTGTGAAGAAGTCTAACTACATAATGGTAAAGTGAATAAAATAGATCATATTGCATAGATAATATTGCTACTTTGCACGTATAAGTTTGTAAACTGTTTTGCAGCTTTAGCTTGCCCCATAGAGTACTGACATATTTGCGTATCTCATTTTATAGTAATCGTATTTCCTTTTATTCTTATTTTTTTTTCTGAAAAATCTTACTTCACTTAACGGATCTGTCAAATACTCCTCTTGCGCTTGGTTGGTTAAGTACAGGGTATCATACTGTGCTTCACACTGCCCGTTATGCTTTTCTCTTCTGTTTTGAAAATTGGTGTCTGTGTCTTTTCTATTCAAATTTAAAAATCAGGTAATAAACACCACTCAAAATTATTTTTTTCAGTTTAGAAATTAAAAATGAATCTGTACTAGAACTTTCCCTTCTCCAATCCTAACACCAATTAATTCTGAAGGCTGGGGGAGGGGTATGAGGCGTCTGTGGCACCAGTCTTACCTTCACTGACCACTGATTACCCTCCTGCCCATTTATTCTTATGTCCTGTATCATAATTAACTGGCTAAGTAGTTGCCAAGGCACCCCAAATCGCAGCTTCTCACATTCTTCCCATAAAAGGAAACAAGGAAGTACCAGCAGAGGATGTGCATTTTCTTTAGATCTGCTGTCTAATTCTCAGTAGTCACTACAAATACCTATCTTTAGGCCCCTTATTATTTGTTTTATATTCAAGCAAGTGCCTTTATACTTTATTTTATGGCAAATACCAAGAATAAATTGTGTCTCAATTAAAAGTATGGTGTATCACAGAGGATATGAACATAAGTTTTTACCAATGTATCCATTTTCTTTCTCCAGTTTAATCCTTCAGGAAATCTCAAATAACATTTTGGGAATACTGCTCAAGCTTCCACTTTGAATCCTGAGGACCAACAGTCTAATATGATTATTTAGGACACACCTAACATAATTCTGGATCTGCTGTTTTGGAAACAAATTGATCAAATTCTATCAAGCAGGATAAAATAAGGTAGAAAAAGAGATGAAAGTGACCAATTGGCACATGGGTTAGGTCAAAATGTTTGTTTTCATGATTATGACATGAATGTGCCTTTCAAGTTCAACAATTATCATTATAAATTTAATTCTTCTAAAAAGTAGACACTGGCACTAATAAAAGGGTCTTTTCAGTATTTGAGAGTTTCAGGAAATTCTGTTATTACTAGAAAGATGTGATAGATGTGCCATGACTCAGAGGTATTGATTATATATAATGGTAAATATATTATATTTGAATTCTTCTATGCTTTGGATCAATAGCTCTGACACTTTTCTCAATTTGTGTATAGATTCTAATTGGAATATTTTTGAAAATATTTTTCTCTTTGTGGATTTAATTTTTTCCAATAGCTATTGATATAGTATATGCTCATATGGGTTCAAAGACAACAACTCGAACTAAAAACAATTTAGTTTAAGTAACACAGTGCAAATTTAGAAATACCAAATGAACTCTAGATAGACCAAGACTAATGAAAACAAAACTTTCCATGTCTCACTAACCCAAGAGAAACGAAAGCTTTAAGTATGGTCAGTTTGACATACAGGGTTCTCCCTGACTTGCAGGTCTGAGGATTATACCCTCTGCTGATTACGTACTCTGTCACTTTGCATCTCTGAAGCCATTTTCTATTCTATAAAATGGGAATTAAAATATCTTCTTGATTTGAAGGGTCATTGTAAGGATCAAAGGAAATAAAGGGTAAAAACACATGAATAAGGAAGTATTCATCGTAGGCAACAAAGTTATTTAAAGACTGTAGATTAGCATTATCTGTTATTGACTTTTTCCCCTATAATGGCCATTCTTCCCTTTGATTTTCATTGATGACCTCTGTCCTTCCTCCTTCTAAATGAAAGCTCGGAACTATTTTTTGTAATTGGGTAAAATTAGAAAGAATCCTATAACGGATAGCAAGATGCCTTAACAGGTAAAATTCCAAAGAAAACCATTTAGGCATGTGGGCCTCATTCAGGGATTTCTGTTTTATTACATGTCAGTGTAGAAGTTTATGAATAGAAGTCCATGAGTTATACTTAGCATTTACCCCTAAGTATGCAGATAAGTTGGTGTTAAAGGAAGCCCCAATCTCCACGCTTGCTTCCAATTTTCATGCTTGCAAAGCAGAGAGCTCTTTTTCCTAAACTACCTTTAACTAGCAACTCCCCTCTCTGCACTAAAATCCTATCAACATCGCAACAGCAGACACAGGCAAGCCCTGCACAGCCACATCCTTTAACTTACAGTCCTGGGCAGGGGATTTGGTTTGTGCCACCAGGAGGTGGGCAGCTGAGAGCTGGGAAGAGGGAATGACTGGGCTCTTCCTGCATTAGAAACCAGACGGGGGGGGGGGCACAATGCCACTTGGTATCTTTCTAAGTGATTCCTGGGTTACTCTGACTTTGTTTTAGTCATCACGTGAGCTAATTACAATGCTAATTAGCCCAGTTTATGGGGACTGCTGTGCATCTTTCCAGGAAGGTTCTTTGTTTGATCTGCTACATCATAAGCTTAGTCATCTGCTTACCAGCACGGAGGGATAGCACGTATAATTGAACGTGGAAGAATACACCTTCGTCTGTATTAACGAAGATAACTATTGCAAACCAACAGACTAATTAAGGGTAATGATGAACAGTTTTGATCAGCAATTATTTTTTAATATCGAAGTTGACTACTGGCAAGAGTAGAGAGAGAGAGAGAGAGAGTGTGTGTGTGTGTGTGTGTGTGTGTGTGGAAGGGGGAGACGTCTTCCAGCTTTCTCCTTAGGAAGGCAGAGAGAGATCCCGCTTCATTTCCATTTCTTCTCCCACAAACTGTTTTAACGTATAATTGAATCGATGCTTTTATTTCAAAAGAAAAAAAATAATTATAGCGCTTGTTGGGATCATTTTCTGAAGAGAGGACATTATGTGTGCATGAATTCCATGGGTGATCTGAGGAGGAGCAGGCTGCTTACACCATTACCCATCATTGCTGAACAGCAGGGTAATTAATTGGGCAAATACGGCTAGATCTGGTGAATTCACACTCACAGTAACTGGACTGCAGCACACGCACTCTTACTGTGGATAAAACAGTCACATGTGCTCGTGTGCGGCGTAGGGTGCCATTTTGTTTTTCATCTTGGCTTTATCCATTTCAGACTATTCTGTCCATCTTTATAGACTCACTTGAAAAGAGGTTATTACAAAAGAGAAAGATTTGCAGATGAGCAAGTTTGACTTGCACGTATCTATTTCTATTTCTTATACTTTTATTGGTACGTTGTAATTATTTGAACCTAGTGAGGTTCAAAGTGATATAGACATAAATGTGTATGTCTGTTTCTTCTTAAAGGAATGATATTGGTTAATTATTCCTCCAGTAACTAATTTTTTAAATAATTTAAATAATTTAATATTTTCACTAAATCAGCATGAGGAAAAAGTCTTTTATTTTTACCCGTGCTAAGGGATTTATTTCTCAAATAACTACACACACTTCCTAATTACTGCACAATATTAATGCAAGAAACTAATTTTGCATTTATAGGTTATCTATAGAGGTAGAAAACAAGGCTGAGCATTTGCCCTTGATAATGCAATGGATACTTGAGCACCATCCTCTTATAATGGTTCACTATATAGATAATAAAAAACTACCACCACTTATGTGAATATCAAAAAGGGACAAGTATTTAGAGGGAATAAGTATTTATCATGGTTATTGTTTTTAATGTAATTTATCTCTGATAGTTAAATCTAAATGTAACAAGGAAACTTAGGTTTTGATTTAAATGGAACTCAATTTCTTAGCATCTCCACTTCTCAAGAGGTTAAATGATGATTTTTTTTGTTCTGATCATATTTTAATCCAGATAACAGAGGATTCACACTCCTAATTCAGACTTTCTGATAAGGCTCAGCTTGTCACAATGTATAGCTTTCTTTCCTTTGATAAGGTCAGTTTGCCAAAAAGAACAAAGTGCATATGAGTAATACATTACTCAACCACTTGTATACATACATCTATTTTTCTTACCAGGTCTCACTATTCAGAAAGGTACAGACATGGCACCATGATAAAAAGGGTCATTTAAAAGACTTCGCAGAGGCTCTGTACTGTGAAGGATTGAATTTTCACTTGAATGCCTACATTTTCACATCTTTTTCTTTGCAGAAATATTCCTTTTGAATGGCAGACTGCAATTGGGTAGGTTTTTTTCCTTTAAGTCACTGACCAGGAATATATAAAATATTAGAAGGCATTTGTCCCAGTGGAAGAACACAGTTCACTGAGAGGTACTAGGTGGTTATTAAAGAAGTTATACAACTTTGTCTTTTTGGATTGGAGGCTCCTTTTGACAAGCTGCTCAAGTTCGGTCAAGGTGGAACACTAAGGTGAGCCTCTTGTAAAGGCTAGACAATTTAAATAACTTGTGAAATCATTAGCTCCACGGCTAATTTTTTATAACCTGGTAATTTTTCATAATCATTTCAAATGTACGTTCTTGGGAACACACAATGCTGACTATAATTTATTTCATCTTTCTTTCCCCTTTGACATTTGATCACAATTATAAGAAATATGCTCATGACTAATTTTTAAAACGTCTAATTTTTCTTTAGTGGTTTTATATTTCCCAAATGCACTTAAAAGGAAGGGGGAAGATAGAAGTTTATTTAATATATACACTAAAAATTTTAATCTTGGCTATTGGATTCCCTGTATTAGTGTTAAGTCAATGCAACAAATATTTCTTAATCTCCTGCTATCAGTAAGGTATTGCACTAGGATTATGGGGAGGTATAAAAATAAATGGAGCATCTTCTCTACCCTTAAGAATTCTACAATCTAATGAAAAAGTAAGGTCTAATATCATAATAAAAGGTAGGAAATGATGAATGAGAATGGAAAGTCACAAAATGTCGGAAAGTATCCATGAGATTTCTCCTGGTTGAGAATGACATCATAGAGGGGAGGACATATAAACACAGCCCTAAAAGATTCCTTCAAACGGGGCAACAGTGGTGGAGGGACAGGAATAGTCAGATGGAAATGATCCATCCTAGATAGGAAAAAGGCGTGAGAAAAAAAAACCCAAAGTGGGAAAATGCAGGACTATTTTTTGTGGCATGGAATAGCTAGAATGGGTGTAAGTAACATAATGTGCTGAAGATGAGTGATGGGAACCAAGTGAGGAACTGTGCTCACAGGTGGTGACTTTATCAAGGCATTTGGTCATGACTCTGCAGGCTATAGGGCGTTCTTGAGCAGGAGAGTATCAGAATTGAGACTTGTACAGCTCATAAAATATTGCTCTTCTCATGTATAATGTATCTGGTTTTGCCTATACTACTAAAGATTTTTCTTGAATTTTAATTCTATTCTTTTTCTCTCCTGATGGAACTAAATCAGAGAAATATAGAAGTCACAGACAATATATTCTACACACAAATATTCATGTCCATTTGGGAACCAAACTAAATTGTTAAGAAACTCCACAGTAACAATAATGATTTTGTGGCTCTAAGGCTAGTGGAAATTGTACATTGTTATTTTATAAAAAAATACTTAAAATTACTTCAGAGTTTTATGGAATCAGAAACAATTTTGCATACCTTTGAAAGCAGAACAAGGATACCTCATTCATATTCTTTAATGAAACTGTATAGAAAGATACTTCTTGGGTTTTAAGAAATAAATTTGCAAGCCTACCTGAAGTGTGGACAATTTTATTTCTAAATGTTGATATTTGGATGAGTTATAAGGAGTAAAACACATCATACTGATGACATCACATTCTTCAAAAGAAATGTTGAGTAAGCTCCACCCACTACCATCTAATTCTCTTGCTAACATGTTTATATCTAACTAAAAATGTATGTACATACATACAAATTTAAGCTTTGATTAGTGAAGACAAAAATATTACTTTTTAAAGGAATTTATATCATGTAGCTGTGATAAATCAGGCAAATTATTTTTTGAAAAAATAGACTCTTGAAAGAGGGGAGAAGAAATGGTAGCAAAAACTAATTTCAACTCAGGCTGGTTTTCAGGTAAAATGGGTTATTGTGCACAATTTTGATAGAACTGGGAAGTAGACTAGAGCTATTCTGATGGCCTAACAGCTCAGGTATTCATAGTACACAGAGGTGAATGACAGATCAGACATATTCTACTTGTTTTCATATCACATGGTTTTTATCTGATACATTGCCAATTATTTAGCCATTATGATTGCTGCAACAAACAGTTTGATACTGAAACAATTAAATCAGGGGCTTCACATTTACACTCGATATTTGGAGTGGGCAGACAACCATGGAGAAGTTGGAAGACAAAGTTCATGAGGCAACTGGATGAAAAATGAAATGCTGCTCTTACATTTATAACTAAAGAATAGAAATGTTTTCATATATAGGTTTTAATATGTGCCACTAGTCTTTGTAATTTCAGAACTAAGACACCATTTTTTCTTAAAATGGAGAATAGTACCATTAATATAGATATCATATCTTGACTTGAGACTTCAAGTCATCTTTGCATGACTTCACTCATGTTTTTCAATCTCATGATATTGTTCTGGTTTTAATGTAACATACTTAAATCCAGGTATCCATATTCAGTTCTAAACTTACTTTGACTTCAAAGAAATATACATGTTTTCTCTCATATGTGGAAGTTAGAGAGAAATTGGGAAACAAAAGGGACTTTAGATAAATGCAGAGAGATACAAGTAGAATGGTGGAAGCGAATTCAGGGAAGGGGCTAGGGAGGAGAAAAGGGAGACTCAAAGAAGAAAACAGTTCTAACATTCCTATGTGAAGATATCAATACCAATTTGAATATTACGAACGGAGAGAGGGAGGGAGTAGGGTGGTATCCAGGGGAAAACACACTGGGTGCTATATGCATGTATGTTTCTATCACACTAATCCTCAATATGGGGTATAATTACAATGCACCAATAAGAGTATATTAAAATTTTTAAATATAAAAGAAATATAATTCCACTGGGAATGTCTGTCTTTATTTAAATGTGCAGAATGAACAATGATGGGGATCACAATATCTAGTCTATAGTTATTCTTCTAAAAAACTCCATGAAGCTCTGTATTTCTTGGTCCCCCTATGCTCCTGGAATCTTGAAGTCTCTCATCCCAGAAGAATCATCTTTTCCATGTTCTGTTCTCCTGCTGGAAGTATTATCAGTACATCTCATCTGGGGATGAACAGACTTCTCAGGAGTGATGGATGTCCCTTCCTCCCAATTGTTCTTGTAAGATTCCCTCCTCCTACCCCTCCCTTGCTTGAGGTCTTTCTACACCTTTCCCTTTCTTCCTGTCTCTATGAGTAGGTTGTTCTTCACCTATTATTCTAATTCCGCACAGAAAACCACATATACCCTTATTTTCTGGTAAGTGGGGAGGCATGGGGAGCAGGGCGAAGGCAGCTAAGCAGATAAGTCTGATTTGAACTTCCTGGAAGGAAAGCAAAGTTGGGGTTCCAGTTTGTTAACACTTTCATCCCCTTCACATTGGCTTAAACATGTTTTTCTTTCTGTCCCTTAGACACAACATCACTTCTGATCTTTGAAAATAATTGATTAGGTACAGTTTCCCCTGGTAAAAGTTTATAGGTAACCTCTAAGTTTAGGAAAATGCTTTCCTGTCCTTCCTAACCAGTTCCAAATCATGTGGTCTTGCATACACAAATGTGATAAATAAATCAATAGTAGACTGGATAGCTATTATGAACAATATACTCTGTTTGAAAATATGTCAAATGTAAATCGGAATCTTACAGTCATTTGTGTAGGTGCTATGGTTTGGATGAGCATCCCCAAAAGGTCCGTGTGTTAAAGGCTTGGGCCCCAGGGAGGTGTTGTTGGAATGGGGTGAAGCCTCTGAGAGGCGGGGCCTAGTGGGAGAGCTTTAGATCATTGGTGGCATGTCTCTGAGGGCACTGTGGGACCCTGGTCTCTCAGTCTCTTCTGCTTCCCTGCCATGAGGTAAGCAGTTTTCTCAGCCACAAGCTCCCTGCCCTTGCCATCCAGCACCCCCACCAGAGGCCTAGAAATAGTGGGTCCCCATGGTCATTGACAGAACCTCTGAAATCCCTGAGCCCAAATAAACGTTTCTCTTTATACGATGATTACTTCAGGTGTTTGTTATAGTGGCAGAGCTGACTAACACAGTAATGGTAAGAGGGAAGGCTGTGTAGTCAGATGACCTGAGTTAGAGATTCAGTTGGTACTTACTAACTCTAACTTGGAGTAAAACAATCTCGCTAAATGCCATTTTTCTCTTTTGTAAAATAAAGACAATACTCTCTATAACATGAGATTCTTAAGAGTTTTAGAGAAGATAATATATGCAAAACATTCTTTATGAAGAGTGAACTATTGGACAAACATGAAGAAGTATAGCAAAGATCCCCTGGGAGGGATTACCTGAATTTGAGGATGAATTGGTTATAGATAAGGAAGCCCTAGTCCCTAAATAATAAGGGAGACAAGAAACATACCAGTTTCCCCTACAGGGAGAGTTAGGGCCTGCCTTCCTTCCTTCCTTCTTTCCTTCCTTCCTTCCTTCCTTCCTTCCTTCCTTCCTTCCTTCCTTCTTTCCTTCCTTCCTTCTTTTCTTCTCTCTCTCTCTCTCTCTCTCTCTTTCTATATCAGGAATTGAATCCAGGGTTATTCTACCTCTGAACTACACACCCACACCCAGCCCCCATTTTTTTTTACTATTTTTTTATTTTGAAACAGAGGCTAGCCTCGAATCTGCAATCCTCCTGCCTCAGCCTCCCAAGAACTGGAATTATAGGCATGTGCCACCATGCCTGGCTTAGCAGGGAGTTCTTAAGTCTTCCTGGTTGTTGTTTTGTGTGTGTGTGTGTGGTACTGGGGATTGAACCCAGGGGCATTCTGCCTCCGAGCCACACCCCCCAGCCCTATTTTTTATTCTTTATTTTGAAACAGGGTCTCACTAAGTTGTGGAGGGCCTCACTAAGTAGCTGAGGCTGGCCGCGAACCCGGATCCTCCTGTCTCAGCCTCCCAAGTACTGGGATTACAAGCATGCACCACCACACCCGGCTTATGGCTTCCTGTTTTAGTTTCAAGGAAAAAGAAAAGAGGCTTAGAAATATTTCAGCTCCTAATAGAAGAAGCTCCAAGTTCCAGGATTGAGAACTGGCAAAGGCAGAGCGATACCACACAGAGGTCACACAAGGGTTTGGCTTGTGTCTAGAACTTAAAAACAAACCCTGACCAAAGAAGGAAAAGCGTTGCTGAAAGAGGGAGAAAGTGAGCAGAGGTAGCAAGCCTCACAGTAGCTGCCCAGGAGAGGCAGGACACAGGGAAGGGTCCAGCAAATGCTCTGAAGAGGCTCAAGGCCATAAAGTTGCTTTTATTAGTGGTGTCCTGGCTCCTATTCCTTGATTTCACCCGTTTGGCCATAGAAAGCACCTAATACCTAAACATACAAGAATTCTAAGTTGAGGTATAACTTTCTTGTAGGATGTTTAATATGACAAAAAGATGAAAGGCATTCTAGATAAAAGAACATTCTACTATATTATCCCCACTTTTCAGAATCCTGATTGAATTTAATTTTGGCAGGATAATTAGTGGAATAAATTATGTTCTAGTTCTACCAATATACATATTTCTCCTTCACACATCCTATGAAAACTGCCAAGTCCTTGTTTTCCAGTGCCTCAGAAATTGTCAAATTTCCAGAAACCCAAAAGATAATCTTTATTCAGTACTTTTAAAAAATAATTTTATTTTTTTTTATTTTTGTAGCACTGAAGATCAAACCCAGTGCCTCATACGAGCAGGGCAAGCACTCTGACATGGAGTCTTTACCCAGTACTTTAGTTGGGAAAATCTCAGCCTCTTAGAAATGGGAGGCTTTACTTACCAACAAGGAGAAGAACCCTCAAGGAATAGGAGGGTCCAAAATGAGCCAATGAGAAAAGTGAGAGGGTTTGGAGAGTTTGGAGGTAGATTGTGGAAGGAAGGGACTGGAGTCCTGCAGGTTCTGCAGATGGTGGGACCAGAGCTGCGGCCCCTGCAACATCACAGTGAGGTGGCTAGATGTCAGATGGAAGCAGTTAAGGCTGGATATGGAGACAGTAGACACTAGGGCTTGAGTGTCTAATTTGGGGGCAATGGAGCCCCGTGTCTTCAAAGGACCTTGCTGTCTTGGGTCTATAATGGTGGCCAATATGAACTGGAGACCAGAGGATATTCATCTAACAATCTGAAGTATGTAGGACCCTAGAATTCTTACACGAGTAGGAGATTCTCAAATTACGTCTGATATTGGTTTTCCCCTTATTCAATCAGGTATGGGCTTAAAATATCTGATTTAGACAAAAATTTAAATGACAACTCTTACACTCCAAGAATTACAGAACAGAATCTATGCCTACTATGTCATGAAGGTATGAATATTCTTGAATGCCTACCTATTAATGGTGACTGTGTAGTAGACATTGACTTATATTTTTAAATACTGCATTAGAAGGGCATTACTATAATGCCATTATAGAGAAGTAGAGTAAAACTCAAAGAGATGTCATTTACCTTGCTCCAAGTGTCATAACATATACATGATGAAATCATGATTTAAACTCTGGTCTTGAGCTGTGAAGTTGAACTTGCAACTCAAGTTCCTGTTATTAACTATGCTTCTTCCCTAAAGTGAAGTTTTAAGAGAATGATGTGGCTGATATTAGAAATGGGTCAAAGGATAAACCCATTCAAAAAATATTTATCATGTCTACTACTATGAGCCAGGCCTTCTTCTGGAGGCTGAGGAAAGAGAAGCAAACAAAAGTGGCCCTCATGGGTCCCCCATTAAGTGGTGGTAGGGAGATGGAAATATTTTAAAAATATAAATATATGTCCACTGTTGATAAGTGATAGGAAGAAAAATAAAGCAGCAAAAGGGGGGCAGGCAGAGGGTGAGTGTGGTGCCATTTTACATATGATCAGGAAAGACTTAGATGCCAGGTAAGCAAAAATGGGAAGAAGTCATGGAGGGCATGAAGCACATAGATGCAGCAGGAGAAGCTTTTTGGTAGAAGGGACAGCAAGTAGAGGCCCTGGTACAAGGACTTGGGGTAAATGTGAAGGACCCAGAGTGATGAAGGAGAGGCCAAGAAATACAGAGGGGTAGATGAGGAGGTAGAGGTGGGGGAGGCCAAACCATGTCAGACAGGGCCTTGCAGGCTGTGGTGAGTCTCTTAGAGAAACGCAGACGCCGTCTCCTCTACTTTGACTGGCAGGCTTCAGATCTTGGCAAATGACCTTCATAATGCTTTTGCTCAATTTAGGGTTCTGGTTAACCTGGTACAAAGGTCTTGAGGCATTTTTATATTTACTTTGTAGGTATCATGTGCAAGTCATATTTTCTGTTAAAGAGCCAAATAGGATCACTGACAATAATTTTTTTTCTGTCTCCAAATGAAATCATATTAATGGTCTCCGCAGCCTTGTGTTCATTCTCTGAGAGGGGCATCATCTTGCAGGGAGGACAATTCTCATGTATGATGACTAATCATGAATCAAGGATGAATAGCAAATACGTAAAATATAATTTTATTTATTTACTTATTTGGCAAAATTAGGGATTGAACCCAGGGGTGCTCTATACCTTCACCCCCCCTTTTTAAATTTTGAGACAAAGTCTCACTAAGTTGCCTAGGCTGGCCTAGAACTTGCAATCCTCAACCTCCTGAGTAGCTGAGATTATAGGGGAGAGATTACAAGCATGTGCCACTGCACTGGTGAAATTTTATTTATTTATTTATTATTTTGGGTGGTACTGGGGATTGAACCCAGGGCATTTTACCTCTGAGCTATACCCTCAGCCATATTTTATTTTTTTTTTATTGTGAAACAGGGTCTCACTAAGTTACAGAGGACCTCACTAAATTGAGCTGAGACTGGTCTCAGCCTCTCTAGTATTGAAATTTAGGTGTGTGCCACCATGCCCGGCTGAAATAGAATTTTAAATAAAATAAAACCAGGGGCACATGGGTTGACCTCTCCACTGGAAACTTAAAAATCCTGAGATTTCCAGAAATAAATCTTATTTTGTTCTTTATTTGGTGTCAAGTGATTATCCTTAAGTTTTGCCTCTACCTCAATTTTACTATGCTTTATGAAGGCAGAGTAAATTTTCCAATGGGCTGAAAAAGATTTAAATAATATTCCATTCTGGTAGTTTGGTCACATAATGTTAATTAGGAAGATGACAAATAGAAAAGTTAATTTCAATTTTACATGACCCGCTGTGTGTGTCAGCTTCTAGTTCATCCAGCTTGTGTCTTTCACTTCTCCAAGAGATCAGGTACTCCACATGGGGATGCCACCTGAATAGAAATTAAATGAACTATTCTACCGCAAGTGTCTGAGGAATTACAGAGGTAACTTTCATTAACCTTGATGGATCTTATACATATAAAGCCCCTGAATGTCAATGGGAGACTAGACTGACTCCATTGAGTTCCTTCTACTCTCCTTAATATTGCATACTTAAAGAAAGACAATAAAGCACTTATAAAGAGAGACTTATACAGAAGTATTTTAAAACTTTGAATGAGATAAACAAATGGAGTCACTGAAAAGTGTCAATGATGATTGCTAAGGACACCTTAAAATATTAAGAGTAAAAAAAAAAGAAATTCCAACAGGAAAATGCTTCTGATATAATTCACAAGTGTTAAGAAAAATTCCTTTATAGAAATTATCTGTGCCAATACTTGTCACTTGCCTCTAACTTGAATATAGCCCCCAGTTTTGTTTTCCAACACACCATTTCTATGTGTCTGCAAGTAGCCACAGGCTCTGTATTTCACATCATTTTGGGGATCCATCTGTGCCGGAAGTGCAGCAGGTGCCTCTAGGAAGACTGGAAGCACTGCCCATTTCAGCACCCACAAGGTAAATATTGAATACATAAAGAGGAGGGACAGCGCCTCTTACTCTGGTGCTGGCTGGCCCCTTCACTCACTTGCTCACCAAGCACAAGAGCTCACTGACCCTATTGACAGGCAAAGCCACCGAGGACTGCAGAATTTTGCAAATTAGCTTGTGTCCCCTGTGGGCTACACAGCAATTTACACTTAATAGGAATTATAAAGAGGTCTTCCACCAAAATGTGTCAGAGAGGCAATGGGTTAATAAGAAATGTGAACTTGAATTCCCTGGAGAGGAGGCTGGACGTCCCCACTCAACAGGAAGGGATGATGCAGGAGATTCTGGACAGAAGTGAGCAAAGGAAGAGAAGCCTTTGAGTTGGTCAAAGACAGCATCAACATTGCTCCCCAAAACAGGCGACTTTAGTATGGAGCAAGCAACTTGATTAAAAAAAACTCAGTCAATTTAATTGCTGACTCTGGTGTTGAGGAGAAAAATGAACAATGAGATAAATAAGACAAAAATGTGTTTAGATGTCAGGGTAGATAAAAAATGTTCAGTCAACTACCACCAATTCTTCATTTGTCAGTAGATTGTTATGGTTTATAATTACAGTATCTGTATGTGAACATGTGGATGTTTGTGGACACAATGCCTGTGTGCAAGAGATGGGAAAAGAGGAAAGAAAGCAAGAAGAGGTCCTCACCGTGTGGCAAGTCTTTGACAAGGACATACAGGGCTTTACTTTTCCTGAGGGCCACAGTCCTGACACTTAGAACCCTTGCTCGGAAAACAGAAGTTAGATATACCCAAGGAAGCTGAATGGGTTTGACTCATGATGTCTTATTTTTTAATATGGTATATTATTGGCAGTTGGCAAGCTTCTCTTTTACACACAACACACACACACACACACACACACACACACACACACACACACACCATATTCCTCTCCCTTCCAACATACACAGACCTACACATGCATGAAAGATTATTGGACCTATGCCATCCAATTGTATTAACCATTGGAGATACTTTCAGGGTAAGAGTTTCTAAATGGCATGGGGAAAATTCTCCTAAGGCTATCCCCTTTTACTCTCCCTCTCATTTCCTTGTAATCCATAAGGCAGAAAGGACTCATGTTGACTGGCTAATCTAGTTGAGAAGTAAAGATGACTGCTTAACCATTTGTTCTTCCAGGACCCTTAGAAAACAATTGGAAATCTTGGCAGTTGCTTCAAATTGCAGTCATTTTAAAATAAACTGGTATCAATAGTGAATTTTTTAAATACCAACAAAGATATAGCCATTAATAACTAATTACAGTAAAGGTTTGTTAAACCAATGCTGATTTATTCAAAGTAATATGTAATTCAAAGTCACTGGTAGTCCCTAACTGATTAGATGTTATGCGTTCTTTAACAAAATACAGAATAATCAGGAAGAATTTAACCTCACGTCGTCAGTTAATTAACATTGAATTCTGGTTTGTTGTTTGTTGAATTAATAAGAGTTCTCTGCAATCAGCCCTAGCTTCACTTTGGGACCTGAAAAGATGCCAGGTGTGTACTCTGCTGGCCTTGAATGGGTGACAGGCTGCAACAGACCGTTTTTCTCTGCCACCCATCTTCACACTCAATCTCATTTCTTTCTGATGGAAAGGCTAGATACAGCAGTTTTCTGGAGAATCAGCATGGTTCAGTGGGTGGTTAAGAGCATGGACATTGGAACCACACTGAGCAGAATTGGAATCCCCCTCCGCTCCTTTCTAGCTGGGGGACTTTAGGCAAGTTACCTGAACCTTCAGCACCTCAATGCACTCACCTATAAGATGAAGACGAAATGATACACGACTCAGAGGACTGATTTGAAGATGGCGAGTTACTAGTTATAAGCTAACGATCATAAGCACCTGGCATATCATTTCTCCATATTACTATTTCTAATAAACAAGTGTTCTCAGCAAATACTGACCTGACCAGGAAATTATAATTTCTTTAGCTAACCAAAACCATCTCTTCATAAAGGAAGTGCAGCAGAGAGGAGAAAGTCCCCTGTTTCTCTGCTCTGGCTTCCTTCCAATCCATTTCTATCGCACTTCAGCCTAAATTCAGATGTGTAGGGAAGATTCCTTACCTTTCTCCAAACCAGAAAAGAAGAACAGCTTTTGTTGTCTTTACAGATTAGCTCTTCAATTAACACTGGATAGACTTCTTAAATGTTCTCATTAAAAAAAAAAACACACCCATGCCCACATTTCCTATCATCTCATAGTGGTGTGTTCTGTGCATGTCGAGCCTGCCTCAATGAGGAAGTGAGCTTCTTGAGGCCATCAGACTTACCTACTTCTTTAAAATGAAGTAACAAATGTGAATCACAATCGATGTTCTATTTTCTCATAAAAGAATAACTGTCTTCCTCTGAAAGTGTTTTCCTTTGGCACTAACTTTACTTCCCCATAGTCCCGACAGCAGCTGAAGCTGGGGAATACAGGCTATCATGAGGAACCTCTTTTCCACCTAAAATCGAAGTTCAATCACATTCTTTAGTTTGTTTACATTTTTTTACTTTTATTGGTGCATAAAAGATTCAAAGTCATATGTGTATGTATGAATAATGTAGCACTATTTAAATTTAATATAGTAAAATTACTCTATAATTTCTTGTAATAGATAAAAGTAAATCCGAGGTGTAAGCTTTTGATATCTCACAAATCAAATATGGTATAAATAGAGTAGTAGGGTAAAAAGATTTACAGAAACATATAAACTCATCTACTAATTGCCAAAAAAATACTCTCAGTGAAAAACAATTTGTAGGATATTATAACTAATTTTCCACATTTCAAAAAAACTGTAGTATGAATACTGCTTCAAATATTCTATTATTTCAAAGAGAATTTTAAGAAATAATCATGGTAGGATCCATGATAGAACAAAAGCTTATAAAACAGAAATATTTTCCTGGAAATCCCCAGTAAGAGAAAAAAATGTGTATTTATAGAGATAGTTTTCACTTAGCATTTAAATTTTAATGTTTCAGAATTTTTCTATTTATTACAAGTGATTGTTTTTGCTTTCTTTCTAATGAAAGCAGGTTTACTTATCTGACTCTCATTGACTACTAATGATAGAGTATAAATCCTGAGGAACAATCAAGGAGAAAGCAATCACATAGAAGCTTACCAGATGGCTTGCCTTCTCAGCGTCTCTGAATGTCAGTGGGCCCAGAACCTGCTCTTTGCTAGTGGAAAAGAGGCAACCTCACCCCTGAGCAGGATCAAAGAACACTCCTGTCCTTCAACACAGGGGAAGGGAGGGTTTTGACATACTGAGTGTATCTCTACCATCTACTGGGTCATTTCTATGTACAAGCCTACATTACTTTTGCCAGATGTTTGAAATATGTTGTCTCATTTAATCTTTACAATCATTATTCCCATTTTACAAAAGAGAAAACTGAGCCAGGGTGGTGCAGTGAAATAATTTGTTCAAGGACACATGACGGATGGAAACCTGGGAAGAAAACCTGGTGAACATAACATCTGAATCACTAACCTACTTCTCTTTAAGCAGTCCTGGGAAGGGCACACGTTTATGGGACAGCTGAGAGGATCAAATTGTACCTTCAAATTTCCTAACTCCTCTAGATGCCCAAAGTAAGCCTTTTATTGATATGCATCAAAATGATCAAGACATAAAAATTGCAGTGTGCTTTTTATAATACTTTGATTTCTGGGCTATAAAAGACAATAAATGATAATAATAACACCTTTAACACCAGCTCCAAGGATAATTTCTACTGCCATTTACTAGACATTTATTTTAGGTACTTTGTTAAGCACTTTACATATACTATTTCATTTAAAGAAAGAACTAACCATAAATTTTACAACTAAACTCAAACTAAATTGAAATATGTACATATATATTTCAAAAGTGGAAAATGCAGACACAATTTTCTATTTCTTTGATTCCACCTTTATTTCAAGATGTCAGATATTCTATTGTCCAAAATCTGGATCATATAAGTCTGAATGATTAATCCATAACAAAGAACAAGCAAAAGATACTGAAGTCAGTCAGCAAGGGCTTAGGGAGGTAAGACAGAACAAACACCCAGCTGAGAACTAATTGAAATCAAATTTACTCCTCTAATTTTTTTTCACCTGCTCATGCCAGGTGGTAGAAGCGAGATACAGTATGACTTACAGTGCTCCTCTCAACACTCACGGAAGTTAGCAGGCCTGCACACTGTCACCCTGGGCTAACGGGGAGAGTAATTTTGCCATTCCTATTGGTACCACATTAAGGGAAATGAATCTCATTCTGTTCTTTTTTGGGAAGTAATTTATCAGATGATTTATTTACAGTGCAGTCTGCATGACAAGTAAACAAATATGTTATTTTTACCCACTGTAGTCGGGTTTTAAACATGAGAACGAGACAGAGTAAGTGTCTTTCTAGGATATGTGAGTGGCTCTGACAACAGCTTTGGAAAATAAAGGAACTCCATTACAAGGCGTTTAGCAAGAACTGATTTACATACTAGAGTAGACCTTTCATGAATTCTGCCAACGTAGGGAGGAAAGGGGAGGGGAAAAAAGGCTCCAATTGCACGCTACCACTGTGCATGTTGATGAATCCCCAGCACATGTTAATTAATGCCCTATTGTGTTTGGCTGACTACCAAGGACTGTGATTGTACACGGGCTGATCCTTTAAATGGAGAGTGGCTTACTCTATATTGAAAAGAAAAAGATTTTTATTTGTATAAGCCACAACTATTCCTTAGGAATAAGTGTTTTGCGTTTAGTGCAATTAAGAGAGAAGAACTGCCATCTATCACAATATTTTATCATTACACTTTAAAAAAATCCCAACCCCACTAAAATAAGAAATCATGGAAATGGCATTGTTTTTAAGGAAAAATATCATTGCTTCCATTGTCCTGTACAAATCAGTGTCCAGAGTTCACCCGTAAATGATGATAATTAATACTCTTATCTACCATCTTGTGCTGAGGCGGAAGCAGGAGATTGTACTCAAGCAATTAAATGGAAAACCTCATAATAAACACATGGCAATCTTGAAAAAAATAATGCCATCCTGGCAAAAGAGGTAAATTGAACAGGGGGGAAAAAACACAGATTTGAATACTCTGGGATTAAAGCTTACAGAAATCTTATGTATGTTTTACTAGATTTCTAATTTTAATCGTGCAAAATAGAAGATTGATTAATGTCTCAGCTCTTATTTCTTATTTGTTTTAATTTGCTTTTTACTGCTTGCACTACAAAGAGCTGATAAATATTGGCTCTCTTAAAGCATGAGTGTCCTAGAAAAATAAATTGCCTTATATTATTGCTCCTTATGAATAAAATTGACATATCTAAGAAGCTGCTGCAGTAGCATACAAAAAGATACTGCAGGCAAATCAATTAATTAAGTGTCTTTCATCATTCAAAACAATAATAATAAAATTCACATCCAGCATATTAAGAACCCACCTATTTCCTAGTCTACATCGCTTTTGCCAAAATAGACTGATGTCTTTTTTATTTGTATTTTTTCCTTAATGATTTCAGTCATTTGGATTCCCTCGTAATTCCCTCCAGATTTCCCTTAGCACATTTAAGCTTTATTTAAACCAGAGATTCTCAAAGCAGGGTATAAGGGCCACCTAAACCAAAATCATATGGGGGGTGCTTATTTAAAATATGGGTTATGGGACTCCATAAATCCCAGAAACTCTGGTAGAAATCCAGAAATCTGCATTTTATTTATTTTCATTTATTTTTTTTTATTTTTGTGTTTCTGGGGATTGAACCCAGAGGCATTCTACCTCTGAGCTACACCCCTAGTCCTATTTTATTTTTTATTTTGAAACGGAGTCTCTCTAAGTTTCCATGCGCTGGCCTCAAATCTGCAATCCTCCTGTCTCAGCCTCCTAAGTACTGAGATTACATGTGTATGCTATACATCTGGCTCAAATCAGCATTTTAAACAAGCATCCAGAAAATTTTGATCATTTCACACACACACACACATACACACTCATCTTTTTTTAGTTCAGTGGCTTTTTGAAAAAAAACTTACTTCTTTTATTGAAATGCCTGCTTTTCCTGGACAGCAAGTATCCCTTTGAGAGTATGCTGTTATGAACTTTGGATGGTCAGAGTTGTTCCTTTCTGATCTGAGGAGGTTGGGACCCAACATTCCACTGACCTTTCACTCACTCAACATGCTAGGATCATTGGCCTTCTCTGCCAGTGGAAGAGAGGTGCAGGACCTGAAAGTTCGAGTATAGCGATCATCACAGAGTGACCAGAGAGAGCTTTGATGGGCCCTCCAACCTTAGGGAAACCTCCTCCTGGTATACTCTGTGTTAACCTTACTAATTCTTAATGCATGTTTCTGTCATCCATGGTATTCAATGAACTAATGGTACAAAACTCCAGTCTTATAAACAGCTGTGTTTTAGGTCATTGATTCTTTTTGCCATGTAGAATTCTTGGGTCTATGAATGAATGTGTTGAGTATACATGTGCCAAGCTAAGAGCTAAGTGCTTGGTACACATTACATCATGTAACCTTTCAGCAATAGACTATGTGAGAGGTGCTACAATTCCCCATGCTATAGACGAGGAACTGAAGTTCTGAGAGGATAACTAGTTTACCTGACTTGGAATTCTGTCCAGGCTGGCCTGACTCCTGTGCTTTCTCCAGGAGGCGATCCTGCCTCTAATCTTATGTGGGCTTCTCCCTCCTTTTTAATCAGTTAGGCTTTGTGCCTCATGTCTTTGAAATGAAGTGTAGGCTCTATATGAACATTTGCTTCCGTTGGGAGTGCTTTTAGCTGCTGTTACTATATTGTACGTTCTTTGAGATGAGAATAAACGTATTGGGCCCCACCTCTGGGTTTCTTTGCCAGTGCTGTCAGATCCACAGTACAATGGTGATGCACTCAGGCTAAGTAAGCGAGGTCCTGCCGGTCTATTTCAGGACTCAGAGCTCTGACAGAAGCTTACTGTTGTATTGTCGCACAACATGGTTACAATAGATGAAGTCACTTTCAAGGGAAGCCAGAGCCTATACCCTGCCAGTACTTTGTTTAATGAGCCCAAGACAAAAATAACAGCATCTAATGGGCAGGGAGGCTAGGAGAATGACACAAAACAGTCTTTACAGTATGCAGCTCTAAAGCACAATGGAAGGCAAAGACAAACTGCAAATCAATGTTAAAGTCTCACTTTGTCCCAAATCATCCTGGCTTTACATGGAGGATTTTCTTTCTTGAGTGAATCCCAAAGTTCTGCAAAGAAGTACAATCATTTACCACTTCTACACTCCGGTTCCTGCTTGTCTCTCTTAGAAGCCTCCCTTCCTAAAGACATCTCCTTCCCTGCCTGGCCAGTGAAACATGATTTCTTCTACGATGAAATGGCAGACTGTGGCAGTGTGCTCCTGCTCTTTTACATGAATATCTATGCAAGAGGCCTTCGCCTGGGAGTCTTCTAAACCCAGCCAGGACTTCTTGCAAAGCACTGCCTCTGCTCCCTCTAGCCCTTCCAACTCTCCTCAGCAGTAAAGAAGGCATTGTGGGTTGCAACGACATCTATACCCTGCCTCTAACTCACCAGAAAATTATATTGGGTATGCCATCAAAACATACCTAGAATATAATTACTCCTTACCACCTCCAATGCTACCATCCTGGACCAAGTTATCATCCTTTCTGGATTACTGTAAGTTCCTCTTATTTAGTCTCTTTTCCTATACACTTGGCCATCTACACTTTATTTTTAATATAGTAGTTAAACATAGTCTTCAAAATAACTGGCAATGTTTGTCACTTCTCTGTTTAAACTTTGTAATGACCTCCTTTTCCACTCAGAGTGAAAGTCAAAGTTCTTATAATGGCCTATATAGGGCCTTATAAGATCTGGAGCATAGTAGCGCCCTGACTCCACCCAGCACTACTCTTCCCTGCATTACTCTGCTCTACACACAGTTGATGTGCTTCTACCCTAGGCCATTTGTTTGACCTGCACCTCTCTCTCCTAGATATTCCAAAGTCCAACTCCCTCCCCACCTTCCAGTCTTTGCTCAAGTATCACCTTCGCCAAGGGACTAACCCTAACCTGACATCCCTAGTTAACTGTACATTCCTCCCCCCGTCCCACACGCCTAAGCTCCTTTACCTGGCTCTACTTTTTCATTACATTTATCCCTTTTAAAATACGATGACATTGACTTTACTTTTCTTTTTCTTTTTAAGCATCTGTTGCTTGTTGTCCATTTCCCCTGCTGTTATGTGGGTTCCAAAAGAGCATGAATTTATTTCTTTTTTACTCTCTGATTTGTCCCAGAAGCCTGATAGCCAGTATGTGCATCATAAATATTTGTTAAATAAGGACTAGGTTTGTATGGTGTTTTGTAATGTATGCTACGTTTCATGTGTTAAGAAGTTATACCCTTAAAATCACACTTTGCTATTGACCAGGTAGTGATCATTTTTCTATTATTTGGATTAGGAGGAAGATGAGGCCAGAGATAATTTTTCATTGTTCTTGCTACTTCATCCTGGTTATGAGGTCAGTGTTCTTAAGGATTTTCTTTAAATCATAGCATTAGAACATTTCACAGGGCACTGACTGCTGGGTGCTGAGGACTGTGCACAAACAAACTGTAGGCCGCAGGCTGACAGACCACTTATTTAGACATGAAGGATATGCCTGTCTTGACTCATAAAAGGCAAGTGCACTTATTCCTTTACAAGCAGAGCTATGCAGACCCTCATGCTAGTCGTTTCTCTTTGGCTCGCAAGCCACCTGGCATCCTACGGTTGGTTTGACATGTTCAAATCGGGGCTTTGATCTCAGCATTACTCCAAGATGACACCTTGGAAGGTGACTAATATAATTTTATTAAATTTAGATTTTGGTAATTTGTCAGCACTTACTCACTTGACTGGGGGAGCAAAGGTCCTTTGGTACTTCTGATCATGAAATTTAATACTGTGACTCTCGCTGATTGCAATTGAATGTGTTAAGCATATTTTAGGCACAGCTTTATGATTGGTGACCAGAAGCAATCTTGTGGTTAGTTGGCAATCCCACCTGAACAGAATTCTTTCATTAGAAATTTCCAGCCTCCTTTCTCTGAGCTGGAGTCTGAACCTCACCTTTGACTTCCTTCAGGAAAGTATTATTGCGCTTTACAAAGCTTCTGTACATTCTACCAAGAAAGAGAGGCCAGATTCTATCTGTAGTCTCCGTGTTTTTAAGAACTGTTACCCTATTCCTGGCTGGCTATTCAATTTGCAAATCCCTCTCAGCAGCTGATTCAAATTTTCTTTGTTAAAGGGTGTCTATTTCTGAACAGAGAGAGCAGTTGAATTGATCCTAGTAATCAATGAGATTGTTTTGAAAGTCTTGAAGATGATTGCTATAATTTCTGGTTCTTGTAGGGAGGAGTGTAAAAGAGGAGCATCAATTTACTGAGTGTTCTCTGCCCTCCGTGTCACAGCTCTCATAGGTACTTCCTGCCTGGTAGTCTGTGCAGTGAAGTCTCACCATCACCTAAAGATAACCGTGCTCAAGGCCACTTTGCAGATGAAAGAATTAAAACTCAAGGAGGGTAAATAAATCTCCCAAGGTCACAAAACGAGGGGAGGCAGAGCCAGGATCTGAAACCACAATTTGGGTTGCCTCAAAATGCTTGAGACACATTTGTTGACTTTCTTTAGAACCTCACACAACTAAAATGTAGTCTCACACAAAACTCAAAAAAAAAAAAAGAAAAAGGAAAATGGAAATAACAGATAAGATAACCTGAGAGATGAAACCTTGTCTTCAAAATGTCAGCAAGTAGAAGTCTTAAGCCCATCAAGCCACCCCAGTGGAGGTCAGGCAGAGAGGTCATGGGAACACATCCTGTCAGTTAGTATATGAGTGCTTAGAAATCAAACAGGCTTACAGGGAAATGATTGGATTTGTTTGAAGTAAAAATATATGGATAAATTGGGTACAGCCATACAGACAGGGGAAGATTTGACCCCATGCTTTTACTGGTTCAGTGCACAGAATGCTGACTAAATTTGGTCTGGGATATTTGTGGCAGTCAAACCTCATGAACTCATGTGCTGGACCAAAAAATTCTGTTTTTTTTTTCTCCTCCTCCTTCCTTTCTTTCTCTTTTTCCTCTTCCTCTGTATTCTTCTTCCTTTCTTTTTTGACACTGAAGTCCTTACTATAGAGAAGTTGAAATACTTTGAAATTGGTAACCTTGTCCCAGCAGTCTTTGTTTTCCAAGTTCTCATTTATGATTTGGGAATTTTCTTTATTAAGGGCAAAGATCAGGACATTTCTATGTGTTTCAATTTCTTGCATGAATCTGACTTTTTTTGTTTGTTTCTTTAGAAGAATCCCATGCCCTCCCATGTGTTTAATTTATTATCATAGTTATGGTTTTTAATTGTTTTTAATGTTATATGAACATTTTAGATAAAGCATATGCTGTCCTTTAAATTGGAGTATTAACATCTCTCAATTGTTTCTGATTCCTTTACACATTTATGCTACTTGCTTGGGCCCAGAAGCCATTTCAGTTTGCAACCCTAATATAAAGTAAAATCAACACTAATATGATTTAATGATGGTTCAAGATGTCTTTAGGAATGTGTTCCATAGGTTCATCCACAATATATTTTATTTTAATCATTTAAATCTGTCTTTATTATCAAGTGATGTACCAACAGCATTCTTACCCATATATATTTTTAAAATTCACTGACATTTTAGCAGCATTTTCCTCTAAAGTGGTTGTGAATTTCACAGCATCCCTTTTTGGAAGTGATTTGTCATAGCAAATTGATTTGGACCTTTATCTGCTATTGATAGCTTGTTGGTTTCAAATGCAAAATTAATCACAACCTTCTAAATACTTGGTAAGTCATGACTTCCTACTGCTTGTAAAATCCAGCTACAGCAGTATAGGTACTTCTGAATAATTGCCAATATTTAGGGGATATATATGCAGTATAAAAAGATGACTTGCTAAAGAGATTTGTTTTGTTGAAACCAGGGAACTTAACTGATTGATGTTAATACATAGAATTGTCAATCAGGTTTTCATGTTATGGAAGCTATCTAACTACCAAATGGAGATCTGACCCTAATGGATACCTACTTTATATTATGATTTCTTTGCAATTTATAAAAAGTGTCCATTATGTTTTTAACACATTTTATTATAGGCTCATTTTGAATAGGAAAGGAGCACAGTGCACTTACCAACCCAAGGGGAATGTTTGTGTATAAAGAATTTTTACTTTGATGAAGTCTTTTTAAATTCCTCTTTTCTGTTTTCCATGAATCATGTGACTAAGAGATGGATTTGAATAGTAAATAAAATACTCTAATTTAGTATTTTAAATATATTTTATTATAAAGTTCAAGGACTTGGTTTTCACATGTGGATCAATTTGTCCTTGAAACATCTGCATTAATTCTAAGTACCTCTACTACAGACGCCAAAGGAAAAAGGTTGACTATTTACTATCAAAATCAGAGATGAACAAGAACTGTTGTAATAAACCATTGAAATCAATCAGGTTTTTAAAAACCTTTGTAGAATGGAATATCTGTATATTTGGACAACAAAAGTCTGAATGTAGTCTGCAAACATATAAAAGTTGTGAAAAACTGAGACTCAGATCCTTTTGTTCTATTCTTCATTTTATAAATGAGGAAACAAGACCCAGGTATTTGTGAAAGAAATGAAACCTCACAAGTTTCCTAAAGTCTAAGCAATGTTCTCTTCACTATAGCCCATTCCTGGAGGAGTATACAGTCGGAATAGCTACCATGTATCAGGATGTTATGTCTGGCATGGAAAGTCTAGCTTCATTGTCCACAATCCTCTAAGATGAGTATTAATATCCCTGTTTGAATGATAAATCAATTATAAACTTCTATTTTGAGGTGAAAACACTCGCCTGAAGTCACTATATAGTCACTATATATATATACAAGTCACTATATATATACAAGTCTGTCTGAATTCAAAGTCTCTCTCTTCACTGTCGAACTAGCCATTTAGTTTTTAAAAAATCACAAACAGGTTTATAGAGTTGTATAGGAAATGAAAAAATATACTGATTGACTTTCCCCTTTGCAGCTTCACAATTATGTAAAGTTAAATATTTATATAAAATGTATAACCTGTACACATCATGGGATTTTTGGTCCAGAAGAAACCTGAGAAGAGCTAATTCACTCCATTCATTTATAAATGAGATAATTAAGACCAGAAAGGTCAAACACTTTTTTTTTTTTGGTGCTGAGGATTGAACCCAGGCATATTCTACCTCTTAGCTATACCCCCAACCCTATTTTATTTTTTATTTGGAAACAGGGTCTCACTAAGTTGCTGAGAGCCTCACTAAGTTGCTGAGGCTGGCCTTGAACCTGTGATCCTCCTGTGTTAGCCTCCCAAGTACTGGGATTATAAGTGTGTGCCCCACGCCCTGCAGAACAAGCACTTTTCACAGAGGGATAGTTGTAAAATTAGAACAGAGCCAAAGTTCTGGCTTGAAGTTTTCTGTTTTTACTACTATTCCCCATTCACATTTTGGAAGGGGTGGCAAGTATAGAGAGAGAGAGGCAAAAGCTGGGAAGAGACATAAATGCTACATGGGTGGGTTAGGTTCTGACAAGGTCGATGCAGACAGATTTTCTGAAGATAGTACTATTTCAAAGGGCTGGTAACTTTCTAGCTTTCCTATGAGTTTTAAGAGGGACAAATGAACAGAATATGCCCTTCCCATTCCTGGCTAACAGAAGAGATGTAGTATTTTTTATATTTCATTGTGTCCTGCAAGTACAATTTTATTATGCAAAGTGGGAAGGAAGATAATTGCCAGTTAAGGCAAGAGTCAGCAATTAATTTTAATTTGCTCTTCCTCTTTGTGAATCTTTTCATTTATTTATCTTTAAAGAAATTGTGTTAGTGAAAAGAAAAGCATCTCTAGCACACTGAGTAATTTTTCCCCCATATCTAGCTTCACTTATTTTCCTGGGGAGAGTGAGGCAGCTATAAATACCTTTACCACTTGATCTTGTAACCTTAAATGAGGGCAAAACTCCCCTTGGCACTAACAAGAATTTTGTCTACGAATAGTTACAGAATTGGGTCCATGACGATTAGGAAGCAATTTGATTCTTTCCCAAGAGATAGAAACTCCGGCACAATTTTCAGATCGAATACACACACTCACATATTGTCCATATTCCTAATAATAACAAGAATGAAAGGGGGGGAAGCCAGGAATTCTTGCAGGCTTTAGCTGGCTTGCTTCAAAAGCCTGTCAGCTAAACAAATAAAGTGAAGTACCAGGAAGGAGAGTCAGGAAATTAAGTGCTGTGGGCTATAGTTAATGAGTGGTCCTAGGAAAAGGAAGTTATGGCCACGGAAGTGTATACATAGAATGAAAAAAAATTAACACTATCAAAAAGAGTCAGCCTGGACAAATTAGATGCTTATTCAGTTCTAAAGTTTATTGCTTTCTTGTGGGCTCTGCCTCCAACCAGCTACAGAAGCTTTCTCCTACCCCCCACCCCCACCCCCAAACAAGATGAGCGAGATCAATCAAAAGACTGAAACTTTGAAGCATGGTTAGGCTGCTGGGTAAAAGCATGCAAAATATGTCTGAGACGTCATTAAAAAATGCCTACACAACACCTTGGGTAAAATCCACAGCAGCTTGGCATTGCTGCCTCATTAGGAGTAAAATGAAGTGGTCATTCCCTGAAGACTGCCCCTGCCACATTCTGACCAATCCCATAAGTATCTTGCTTGTCCTGGGATTCAAAGCCTCAGCAAGCACAAATCCTCTCAACTCGGGCTGTGCGAGGGTCTGCTGGCTTTAGGCAATATGGCGAAGCCAGGGCAATATTTCTATCCAGTCTCACTTTTAATAGAGGGAACTAATCATAGATTTTTCTCTAAAACAAAAACAAAAACAAACCCAAAAATTTCTTGCCCTTTTGCAATCATCTGAAAACAAATGAATTACCGACAACTTATTTGAAGAACTAAACTACTCGTTAATGTAAATATTGTTCTGGATGTGACAATGACTAGGTTTTTTGTTTTGTTTTGGAGTGGGGAGGAAAATCCACAGAGGAGAAGGAAATTCTTGAAACAAATGCTATGGTCACCTGTTGTCCCTGTACCAGGTGCCATAGGGAGTTAAAAACCAATAAGCTCAGTTTACCCTACTAATTTCCAATGAAAGCTTCTTATGAGCAGACTATGCTCTGATTCTCACAGAGAAATCTGTCATCCAAACCTTATGTTAGGATATGTAGATGAGTCAAATGATATACTGCGAAAGTATCTTTCAGTTAATCCTATGGCTATCATTAATAGATAATCATTTCTTCTTATATGTGTGTCTTTGTCGTGATTTTTATTGAAAGTGCAACAAAGTATTAGCCTTGACTAAATTCCTAAGAACTTAATAATTACTAAGAGACACACAGAGTCAAATTAGATGGGCCATGGTCTATCAGCAAAACATTATGCCAACCAAGATCCTGATTGCCATTCTGAAATTCATCTCCTCAAAATCAGATGGACTTGTGACTTGCTTTTTTTCACTTGCTACTGCATTATGGCCCTGTGATTCATGGATTTTCAAAATCTAGAGTTTTCCAAAGTGTGTTTGGAAAGAATACAAGAGACAATAAAGGTCTTACGGTTAATTAAATTTGGGAAATACTCGACTAAACAAAATGAAGCAGAATAATTTCCTGCCTGACTTCTCAGAGCCCCTCAGTACGTTGAGACATTATTAACACCCAATAGCAAGGATATAACATTTCATCTTCAAAAACCACATGTAAATGCATGCTCTATGATCAGTGTCTTGAGTTACATACTTTGGGACACCCTATTCTCATCTCACTTTCAATCCTGTTTGAACTTTCATTCTTCTGAATACCATATTATTACTACTCATAGCAAAAACAGTAAACTAGCACATTTGTAGTCTACACTACACAATTTCACACAAATGTATAAACTCTTCTGCAGTATTCCTTATCATCTTATCTGCTAATTTTATCTCTTAACTAGATTATATGAACTTGGGTGGTACACATCATGCCTTACACTTTCATTTTGGCCACAGAATTTGGCACTTTGTTGAATATGGTAGGTAACAAAATACTTACTGCTTACTGACCTATCCTAAAATTAAATTTTAAAAATTTTCATGATACTCAATTATTTTAGTATTTCCAGGTTTGATGAGATAATTTGTTTGCTTTCAGTAGAACTTTCTCATGATTTTTGTATACTTGGATTCTGTACCAAGTAAGTCTTCAGTTTTATGTACAATGAATATATATATATATTCAATATTTATGTACAATGAATATATATATATATATATATATTCCTTATATATAATTATCAAAGTGATAGTGGTATCTGGATTTTTCCAGGTTTTTTTTAAGTCCATATTATATATGCCAGATATTATTTCTTCAAATGTAGAAAGCAGCAGACATGTCAAAAAATTCTAAGTGCAGATAGATCAATAATTTGAGCCTGTTTTGTTATTTATTCCATCATCAATATGTTTCTTAAAAAGACCCAATGATTGTTTTTGACATTTTTTTTTTTGTGGTACCGGGGATTGAACCCAGGGGCATTTTACCTCCGAGCTACACCCCCGGCCCTATTTTTTATACTTTATTTTGAAACCAGGTCTCACAAAGTTGCAGAGGACCTCACTAAGTAGCTGAGGCTGGCCGCGAACCCGGATCCTCCAGTCTCCACCTCCAAAGTACTGGGATTACAAGCGTGCACCACCACGCCCAGCTTGTTTTTGACATTTTTAATAAAATTGAAATTATAAATTTAGAAGGTATCAAACCCTCTTATTCATATACCCAGGTGCTGGGGCCCTGGGAAGTGATGTCAGTTTCTTTTAGGGATGCTGACAAAAACCTTCTCTATTTTGTCCTGCTAAAGAACAGTTTCCATTGTTTTTCACTTAAAAATAATGGTTATACACCTTTGTTTATTGTGCAGGTCATTTGTTACTTTTCTCCATTTTTACCCAAACCATTAGCTCCTACTTAAATTTAACCTTTTAAATGGGTATTTAAAAATTAAGAAATGAAAAGTACCTTTTATTTTTTTAGCTTGAAATTTTCACTTAGCATTCTATCCCTGTGACATATGTGGTGAGTAGGGAGGCTGAGATAAGCTTATTTCTAACTTCTTATGTCAGGCTACTAAAAAACTACCTCACCTGGAGTGGTGGCATGTGACTAAAGTCCCAGCTACTCTGGAGGCTGAGACACGAGGATACTTGAGCCCAGGAGTCCAAGGCCAGTCTGGGCAACACAGCATGACCACCACTGCCCCAACTCATAGGAACAAAAAATCATCTCAGTGCAAGTTCTTTAGGGTTTGCTGGCAGTAGGCTCTTCAGATATGCATACAAGGCCTTCAGGATGGCATAAATATCTTGGATTGTGCTTTATGAATTAATTAATATCAAGCAGCCATACTCATACAAAAATACAATGATTTTTAAAAATAGCCTTGTTACTCTCTTATTTACCAATTCAGATTATCATACCAGACACATTTAGGAAATATGTGGAACTGTGTTAGTGTCTCAAATGGGCAGCTAAGTGAGCAGGGAAAGCAAATTGTTTCGTTCCCCACTTAGAAGAAAAATATCTTTGATTGTTTTAAATATCCATGTTAGGTGGTTTGGCTAAGTACCAAAAAATCAGAAAGCCTGACCTAATTACTTATCAATATCCTTTATTCTCTTATTCTATCTATACTTCAACTGAGTACATTTTTTAAAATCTTGACATTCCAAGCAGTGAAAGAACCAGTCATCTTCCCCTAAAGGGTTTGTGTTCATTGAGATAAATTTTATTTTCAAGCATAAAGGCAAAAGAAAAAAATAAGAAAGTGAGGTTTCAAAGTCAAGGAGATGCCTGAAAACAGCTATCAACATTTCTACTCCCACCCTGTCCTCTTTGGGACACCATTAGGAGAACCACTAAAATTGAATTCAACTGCTATGTATTATGCATGAATGAGTTGTTTACTGTATTGTTCTGTGCCATTCGGCTCACCTGAGATGAAATCAGGAAAAGGAGGTAAATTAAGCCTACCTTCAGAACTCTAGACTGCTGACTCTTATAAAAATTGATTTACTAGTTTATCTAATGTTTTAAAAACTCACTTTATGAAGTTGTAAGTCATATCACTTAGTCCTTCTACATCAGAAGGTAAAATTAATGATAGCGATAAGGACATTAGAAAAAGCCATAGCATGGCTACATGACAACATGAAAAAAATTGATGAATAGCAGCTTAGGAGCAGTGACACAGGGTTCAGATTTAATTCGAATGGTGAAGGGCATTATCCTATTGAGCAGCCGGGATAAGGGCAAGTTCATATTGGCACATGGGTTGAGGTCATCATGGGTGACATGGAGCAGTGGTAACAGTGAGAAAATGACATGTGGCATTTGGAAGACTAGAAAAATGAAAATTTGAGGTTAGCCCTTGAATAAAAGTGTGTTTTCTTTACCAGATAAAGAAACACTATTCAGTTATTCTGACTCTAAAGTTTCCTTTTTCCTATTAACTCTTTAGAAGTAGCCTAAAAGGAGGGCCAAATTGAAGGCAAAGATGTGAGGTCATGTTAATTGTAGGCAGCAGGTAGACAAGTTTGTGAATGGGAATTTAATGTCAGTAAAATTTTATCAGAATGAAGGAAACGCCAGTGTAACGAGATGCATTCTTTATTAGGAATTCCAGTTCTTTTCACATAAAAAATGTGCTTCCTTTGCATTATTATACCAGTGCTCATACCATCACAGGAAAGGGATGGATTTAGATAGAAGACAAAGGGACCTTGAATTTCACATAGAGATGAAGAAGCTGAGGTATAAAGGGCGATGCTTTCTACGTGGAATTCTAACACATGAACGATTAGGTATACTCAACAGATTGACCATAATACATCGTTAGCTCTCATAGCCATACACTGATTACATCCAGTCCAAGTCGGCACCTTGGGCAGCCTGTCCTCTGGCCATTGGCCTGTCCTGTTACTACCTGAATCAGGAACTAGCTCCACCATGGCCAGCTGAGCACATGTCCCACCTGGAGCTGCGGCCAGCACATGCAAGGAAAGTCAGTCACTCATGCTCATCGCAGGGTTTGGGGATCCTGACTTCCATCTTTTACTGAGTCAAATGTGCTGACAAAGATCAAAGGGCTCTACAAATGAAGAAAGTAAGACAAGAGAAAGGAACCCTACTCTTTTAATCACCCAATGACAGATCTAGGAAATGAACTCGGGTTTTCTGTCTCTGTTTTAATAAATCTGATAACAAAAAATAACGAGTTTGCTGCTTTATTCCCCTTCCAAAGAAGAAAGGCTGCCTATATTTTGAGTGAGTCTGAGAAACAAAGAAAATACCGATTTCTTGAGGGGAGGGGAAAGGGGGATGATCCTTGATTTGAAGTGTAAAATTTACATTTTTCTTTTATGAAAGAAACTAAAACTAGTAAAGTAATATATCTAACAACATAAAACTGAGAAAATAGAATAGTTAACCTAATCCTAAAAAATGATATAACATTGAGACAGTTACCAGAGTCTGAAAATGAATCCATCTACATATACAAAGATAAAGATTTGGAGATGCTAATCTTGAAAATTTAGTATGTGAGTCAGGCCTCCTGCCTGATTTGAAATGAACACATTTAAGGCCCAGTGCGTGTGACTGTCTCCTGGTTTATGAGTGAGATTGAGACAAGTGTACACTTGCCCAAGAAAAGTAGACCTCTCTGGAACTCTCCTCCTGACCACCGAGGAATCACACTCACAGCATGAAATAATCAGGTCTCTGCTCATAAAATAACCACATACATATGTCTTTATTCCTGTAGGACTAAGAATTGATTTTTAATGATGAGCAAGCAATTTTGTGTCTTTGAAACAGAAATAAGGTTGTTGAGCCTTTTATTTCTGTGCAGGACACATACCGACTCTTCATGACCATCTCTGCAATTATGTGTGAGGGGCTCAGTGCTGCACACCTAAATACTTAATATAAGACAAAGGGACAGGCTAAAAGCTTGCACGTGTCTCCAAGAGACTTAGGCAATTGTGAACATGCCCCACTGCCACTTGGCTTTTCTTCTGCACAGTATTTTTTTTTTTATCAATTACAAAAGGGGGAATAGTGTACAAACTGGAAGCACAGGAGTGGAAAAGAAAAATAGAAATGAATACAAGGTGTTAAAGAAAATAAGGAAAGTGAAGAGCATGAGACACTAAAGTATAGGCCAGAGGAATGCTCGGACAGGGACATTTACGTGTGATGAGATGGTAGGTAGCTGCGCTGATCTTATGCATTATGATGATTTCTGTATTAAGATTCATACTCATTCTTAAACACTTTTTAATCATTCTGAATCTCATTCTTTATACATAGGTATTACAGAATAAAGATATAAATCTGGAGAGAATTTAAAGTTGCTATTTCATCTTTAAAAACTCAAGAATCAATGAAATACAGAGATTAAAGCAGTTAATAACATTCATTTATTTTTTGCAACAAATATATATTAATGCTCACCGTGTACAACTAAAGACAAGTGAATCTGAAGAATAAAGAAGAGCTCATCATTGGAAAAAGTATGGATAAAAGTAACCTAGGAAATAAGGATAATACATAAATAAATACAACATAATTGCTGCTGGTTTTCACCTTCAGTAAGAGGCCACTGATTAGTTTATCATAGAAAAGGCACCAGCAAGTATTGAGTAGTTTCTAGGGAAAAGCTGAGAACAATTATGGGCTATGGGTGGTGGGAGTGTGGATTCTTAGAGGAACTAACCCACTTTTATGCATCATATTAAAAAGACGAACTAGCAAAAATAACCAGTACCTTTCATATGCTTTATCAATAAATAATAGATTTTCACCAAAACTGAGAAATAAGGGAAAGTTATGTAATATCAGTGCAGACTTTCTTCATTTTGTTGTTTAAAAGACCTTTCATAAAATCAAGGAAAAAATATTTTAACTGTTCTTTCAACTACACATTCTTCTAAATAGTAATCTAACACAGATTAGTTGATTAGTAATTATCCACCAAAGTTTGGCCATATGAACAACAAAGTCAGTTATTATGGACATTCCTCTTGCCTGTACTTTATTGTGTTATATGTAGCAGAAGACAGGTTCATGTTTTAGAAGTGATCCTACTGCTGTGATTGCCCAATAAATACCATTTCCAACTCTTTCCTCAGTTTTCAGTGAGTGGGTAGACGGACAATTTACAAAATGCCATGCCACTCAACATTTCTCCACAGTCTAGAAGGAGGAGAAAGGAAATCCACAAGGTTATAGGAACTTGTCCACCAGAATTCAAATCTTGGACTTGTGGCTGAGTGCAAAGCTGCCCATCAGCAGAGACAAAGGTCCTCAGTTCTCATGCTGCAGGATTGGGCAGGAGGCGGTGCTCCTTTACATCCTGACCTCATGATAAGTTAGTGAATGAATTCTTCAAGACAAAAGACATTCCTGCAATGCTTCTAATAAAAACAAGGTTCTGGATTAACTGTATGAAAACAAGGTAATGAATGAATGAGCCTTTAGAAAAAGAAAATTAGCTGTCTCCAGCTGTCCTGAAATATAGCATCAATAGCATGTTTGGGTTTCTACTATACTAAATGTTATGCTAGGACCTACAAAAAATAAAATAAAAAATGCCATGTTTTCCTATGGACACACACCATTTGTGTAGTTATATTACAGCAATGCAGTGACTCTAGGGGTTGAATAATCAGAGACTAGGCCACAGGAACCAGCCACTCCTCTTTCATTGTTTGCCTTATCCACAAAAGTATACTGTGCAATTATCTTTTCCTAAGTTAGAAGATAATTCAGTAGATTTATACATTGCTTATTTTATTTAAGAAATCCTAATATCTAAGGATTTCCCAAATTAATATTAAATAGAAGAGTGACAAAGAGTAAATATTTTTCTCCTGAATCTAATCTTTTATTAATCTGCATACATGTTATTCCAAATATATACATGTAGATCGGCACATATATATGTGCATAGAATGTATAAATACATATATATTATACATGAATGATTTATTACAGAAATATCAGTGTTTCTAGATTACACTGCATACTTGATGAGCTGTCATTAGTGCAGAAAGGATACATAGCTTTTCAACAAAAGAAAAGAATGAGGCTGCCAGAGTGTTGCAGTGGTTTGGGCTTTTTTTTTTTTTTTTCAGCATCTATCCCTGCCAATCTCTGCACTGCCAGTAGGGAAAACCATATCCATGGCAACCAACCGTACCATTCCAACCCACATCAATGACGCCTCCAATCTAAACTGTCAAATATTCTATGCACATCATGTAAAATAGGTCTCTTTCCCCTTATACCTCTGTGCATCTCGTTTCCGTGGCTACATGTTTATGCAAATGAGAATTGTCCTTTCTCTCTCAGGTTGATTGAACACTGAATTTGTTTTGCACCTTGGCAATGCAAAGCCATGCTGTCTTGCCACCTGGTCTACCACATAATTGCAAAAATTACATTATAATGATAACTGTCCCCAAATTAGCCTGATAACACCATCTACCTGCCTTGCGAGCGAAAGAAACAGTGTGCAATAAAGAAGGATGTTAAAACAGAGTCGAGATAGGGGAATAATGTTTAATTGGCTCTCCAGAGTCTACTAATTTTCAGAATTGGAAACCTAGTGTTTGATTTGTTCTTTTTAGTCAGTGAGAAGAAAAAATATCCTTCATAAATTCTGAATGACAAATTTGCCCATCCTTTTTTGCATGTGGTTCCAGCATCCCAGGGAATCTAAAGTGTCATTTCCTCTCTGGAAGAAAGGAAGCACAAAACATGTATGTACTCTAAATTTTCACTCGGAATCAGCTCCAGTTATAAATTTTTCCCAATTCCTGTGTCTCTCTCATTCTTTTTCACCAATCTCCTCCAAACCTTACATCAATACCTTTCTTTTAACATTAAGATACAGGATTTTTTTTTACAGGATGACACATATTAAAATGAAATAAAGCTGGAAATCTAAACAGAATTCCCTTCTCTCTGCCCCATCTCCTTTAATCTATTGTTTCCTACCAGATTAGGCTCAATGAGTGATTTTGTTTCGGTAATGGTGGTAGTGATTAGTTTATTTTTCAGGAAAATCACAATTAAACAATGAATTGCTTTTTTTATTTAGTTAATCTTTGATTATAAGTTACATATATGTGGTGAGTTTAAGAACTATTTGTTAAATTTACAAAAATAAAATAAAGGAAATGCAGGTAAAAATGTGGTATATGGCATATTTGGTATATTTCCCCAGAGTATAAGTGACAAAGTAAAAAATACTAGATTCTATTATGATAAATGTTGAGGATATATTTTACTTCTCCTCTTACTTAACATCTCTTTCCTTGCAAAACAAGTCCTTCAGTATTTAAAAAAGGAAACATTTTATGTAATTTCATGAAATTTTTGTCTCAAGACTGATCTTCTGAAATGTGTTTATAAAGACACAGAGTCAGTCACCATTAAACAGATTAGGGAAAAGCAAAACTTACAAAGTTGGCTAAGATCTTTTTAAATTTAATAGATGATCTATAAATGTGTTCTGGCCAAAAGTAGAAATATGAAATTTCCAAAGCAAAGCTCTTGGTTTTCTTTTCTCCCATCTCCCTCCCCAAACTCTGCATACATTTTAGGGTTCAGCTGAGAACCGACTTTCTCCCTAACTCCATTTCTGACTCATAAGATAACAAAGTGAGGGTTCTCTTCTTGATCTCTGGGCTACATCAGGACTGTTTCCATATCTTATTAGATGCCATTCCCTGACAAGATTGTAAACCCTGGGGCTGAGTTGAGGAAAAATAATATCATGCCATTCTTTTGTATCTTCTATACTTAAAATAAATATTTTGCTCAGTTAAATTGAATACCAAGCCTTGATTGTTCTTGAATTTTAGACTGAGACATTTAGACAGTGAACCGCTAATAAATATGCATCAGGTCATGGCAAGAGAAGAGACACCAACTTTTAGTTAAGTGTTCATTATGTTCAAGAAATTATGTCAAATATATTTCATAGGAAACAATAACCTTTTCCTTGATATAATTTACCTTAAAATAAGAGTAGATTTCTGAAAGCAATAATATTTGAAAGCAAGGACACGAGGACCTTACTAATTCTGTTTGATTGTTAGATCTCCACAAATAATGTTGTTTGCTGTGCACTGTTCTTGGTTCTTTGGAGAATTACTAAGGAATGAAAAATCTAAGTTTATAAGATTACAATCAAACAGGATGATAAATACATATTAACCCAGGTGATAGGAATAGTCTAAAACTACATATGTCTCTTGACTTCAGTTAGGGCTATTAATATCATTCCTATGGATTTGCCAAATATAATAGCCTGGCATGGTGGCACATTCTTATAATCCCAGTACTTGGGAGGCTGAGACAGGAGGACCACAGGTTTTTGGTTAGCCTCAGCTACTTGTGAGGCCCTCTGTAACTTAGTGAGATCCTGTTTCAAAATAAAAAGAATAAAATATCGGGCTGGGGGTGGAGCTCAGATGTAGAATGCCCCTGGGTTCAATCCCCAGTGCCACACACACACACAAAAACAAATATAATAGATAAACTATCCAGGTAGTTTGGAAGACTAAAGCAGTTATAGCTATGTTCTAGGAAAAAATAAATACAGATGAACAGTTTGAATCAGATTTACCCTAGGAGAACTAATCTGAAGGACCTGACTTTTTCATTAAGTCAATTCTTCTTAAATCCTAGGTTTGTGCCCTTGAACTGTCCCTACTCAATCTCAAGGTGAGAGCTTCTTCCTCTAAGTAGCTTTGCTCTGGGCATAAGAAACTCTGAGAATTTCATTCTCTCCAGGGATCTCATGCTGAACTTACCTCATTTTTCCTTCATCTTTGCTTATATGTGCAAAGTCAAATGGAGGGATAAAGCATTCATTGGCAAAATGTAAGGGTCTGAAAAGTTTGTCTAAATTCCACGAATGAAGAAATAGAGTGTTTATGCAAGTGGTTAGACATTGCCTCAATTCTCTTATCAATTTTGAACCTACATGGTTTACACTGCCTAGATTTCTTCTAAAAAAAAGAGATTTCTCATTTGAATCATTGCAGAGAAAAACAAACACCAATCAACAAAGAGAAAAGCAAAGATTTGCCTACTTCCTTGAGAAATGATAATATTAGTAAATAAATACTAGTAACTTCTTATATTCTATATTCTTAATATAAGAAGTTCTTATGTATATTCTTATTCCATATTCTTATATTCTATATATTCTATATATTGCTATATTCTAAGGAAGGAAGGGAGAATGACAAGTGTTCTGAAGAAAAACTGGAAAAGAGAATAGGGGCTGCTGTTTTATTAGGCCAGTCAAGGTCCCTTAGTTAAAGTAATGTCTGAGCAGCCACTTGGAGACACTCCGAGGTGGGACCTGGTAAGCTGGGTGCAAGGACCTATCAGGAACTTTGGAGGATGTAAAGGGTTAGAATGGCAGGAGTTGCTGTCCATGACTTACAAGAAAATTTTAAGTACTTTCATTTATTCTTTGAGCAAACAGGAAGTTACCCACTGGAATTCAGCAGAAAAAATGATAGGAACTGACTCACATTGCAAAGAGATTGCTGTGGCTCAGAGTGGGATATAGAATAAGGGTCAGGTGAAAACAGGGATCCCTGTTCAACAGCTTTTGTTCCATCCCAAGCCATAGATGATGGTGGTTTGGACCAGGATGCAGGACATGAGTTCTGTGAAAGGATTTTAAATTTGTGAACTCCCAAGATTTGATAACATATTAGATATAGGATGGAGAAAAATAGAGGAGTAAAGGATAAGTCTATACTATTACATACTGAAATGAAAAGGGTTATACTTAGGTAAGAAATGTGTCAGAAGGAAAAAAGTTAAATATTTAGAATAAATTATGAAATGGTTAAAATTCTTTTTAGTCTATCTGAATTTGTTAGGTACTCAGTTTAAATAATTATTTGACCATTATTTCTTTGCTGACAGTAGGGTTTTTGTGACATCCAACTCTTCATTGAAGAGGTAATTTAATACAATTAGCAAAGCTCAGCAAAGTACAAACAACATTCCCCTCCTTGAAACACATTATTTCATCTCCCAAATTTCAGATATTCTCCTCCTTTGGTTCTACTTCTTAATTCTTTCTCAGCCTTTTATGCGGGGTGGGGGAGGGCAGCTTCTCTTTGGCATTTCCTAACTCTCAGTACTTTTTTAAAATATTCTGTTATAAGCTGTCTTTTTATACCATCTAAAACTCTACATAGACCAATTCTACCTCTAGAAAAGCTTCAATTATCATCTAAATGCTGATGACATCAAATTTTCTAGTCCCACACTGGTCAATAGAGTAACCACTGGCCACATAGGACTTTGGAGCACTTAAAATGTGACTGGTACAAATGAAGGTCTTTTTGAGGCATATAATGCATACTGAATTTTGAAGACTTAGATAAAAATGAATGTAAAATATCTTGATAATTTTTATATTGGTTATATACTGAAATGATAATTATTTTTGCGGTACCGGGGATTGAACACAGAGGCGTTCTGCCTCCACGCTACACCCCCGGCCCTATTTTTTATACTTTATTTTGAAACCGGGTCTCACGAAGTTGCGGAGGGCCTCACTAAGTGAGAGACAGAGAGAGAGAGAGAGAGAGAGAGAGAGAGAGAGAGAGAGACAGGAAGAGAGAGAGAGCTGAGGCTGGCCGCGAACCCGGATTCTACAGTCTCTGCCTCCCAAAGTACTGGGATTACAAGCGTGCGCCACCATGCCTGGCATCTGAAATGATAATTTTTTATTTTTAAATAAGTAAAATATTTTATTAAAACTTAATTCATGTTTCTTTTACTTTTTTAGTGTAACTGCTAGAATGTTGAAAGTTATGGATGTTCCTCACATGATATTGTTATTGGACCATAGTAATCTAGCCATCAATGTCACTTGAGTATCAGATTTAGCCCAGGGCCTGTTACATAATGTGTTAATAAATATTTATTAAATAAATAAATCAATGTATGGAGCAAAAACCCCTTATAAACTAGAATAAACTTTATGCAAAATATGGAGGTGGTATACAAAATTTTCCTGAGGGATGTTAAAAATAATATGTTTATACAGAGGCAACCACCATGCTTTAACTGAAGAACTCAGTTTTCTCAAGAAAACTGCCCTTAAGGTGATCTATACATTTAAGTAACCTATTGTCAAAATCCTTAATCCTTAATCCTTCTTTAGAAATTAACAAAATGATCTTAACATCATCTAAAACACAAAGTATGGAATAATGAATCAAGAAAGGTTTGAAACAAAATGATTATAGGAGAGAATAGCTAAGTTAAAACAAATTATAAAGCTTCAGAAGATTAAAACAGTATGAAGCTTATGCATAATAGATCAATAAATAGAACATAAAGCTCAGAAACAGAAAAAAATCTACAAAGAAGAGTTTAGGACAGTATATAATAAAAGTAGCATGTAAAAATAGTGAAGAAAAGAGAAATTTTATTTTTTAAAGTATTGGAATAACCAGCTAACCATTTGGCAAGAATAAATCTAGAGCCTAATCTACCCAAATATAAAGTTAATTCTCCAATTGGATTAAATGTAAACACAAATAATAAAAGTTAACAGTATTAGAAGAACATATAAGTGCATGTATATAGGTGAAGAAAGCTCTTTTCATCAAAACTTCAGGCAAAAATTGAAATATTTAACTAAATAAATGTTAAGACAAATACCAAAAGGAAAGATAGCACTATGTATGACAGAAAGGGGCTAAGGACATTAATGTAGAGAAATCTTACAAGTTTTCAATAAAATGAATATAGCCACAGGACAATGGATATAGGGTACAAACAAAAAATCAGAAATATGTGATCAATAAAACACGATGAAAAATATTCCACCTCACTAGTAATAATAACATAAACATTAGACTAGATATCCTTGTTGCCCTCATCAATTATCAGGCTATCAAAGAATTAAGGAAGGAAAGTGTTCAATATGATTGAGACTGAAAAGAAATGTGTAATTACAGATTTCTTATAAGAGTAAAATTAATAGAAACTTTTTAAGTGTAAAAGAAATTAATGTTTTTAATTCAGAAATTCTATTTCCAAAAAATTTCTCCATCAATCAGATGGATTTATAAAGATGGAAATGTGAAGATGTGTGTGTGAGTCCACTTTCCCATTGTTGTGACCTAAATACCCAACATAAACAACTTAAAGGAGAAAGGTTGCTTTGGCTCACAGTTTCAAAGGTTCAGTCCATAGTTAGCCAGCTCCAAGGACGAGACATCATGCCAGCAAGACATGGCAGAGGAAAACTGCTCAGAACAGCTGAGAAGCAGAGAGCGAGACAAGAAGGGACCTGGACAGATATAGTTCCCAAAGCCACACCCACAGTGACATGCCTCCTCCATCCATACTCTACCTGCCTACAGTTACCACCTGGTAAGTCCATTTACATTGTTAATCCATCAATGGGTTAACTCACTGATGAGGTTAGAACCCTGATTTAATTATTTCTTCTCTGAACATTTTTGCATTTCCAACACATGAGCTTTTCCTGGAGACATTCTGTATCCAATCACAACAATGTAAATATCACAATATTACTCACTATGGGAGAAAACTGAAAATAAATGTACATTTATAGGTTTTTATAGTCATGCATTGCATAACAACATTTTTATCAACAAGAGACTGCTTATATGACAGTGATCCCATAAGATTATATCACCTATTGATGTCAGAGCTGTCTTGGCTTGTGCAAGTACAGTCTATGATGTTTACATGATAAAATTGCCTAATGACGCATTTCTCAGAACAAATTGCTGTCATTAAGTGACATATGACTGTACTTGAGTACCTCACACATCCATAAAATGGAATTCTACTCAATTAATGCAATCATAGGGTCAATCTCCATTGGTCAATGTACAACAGATTAGTGACATGTTACTAAATGCTAAAGGTAGTTTTAAATATATATATACATATATATATGTATATACACTTTGATTCCCCCTTTAAAGATACATAGATTTCATCTATATTCACTGAAAATAACTTAGAAAAAATGTTCTCCAAAATGCTACTAATGGCTATATGTCAGTAGTGTTAATACTAATAGTGAATATATGGCTTACAGTGCTAATAGTGGTAGGATTAGAGATATTTTTTCTTTTGCTTTTATTCTTTGCTTCTAGTTTTTCTATATAAACATGAATAATTCAAACAATTTAAAATGCAAAAGCAAACAATACATGTATTGACATGATTTATAGCAATGCAAGAGGCTCTGTTTCTACTGTAAAATTCACTTGTGCCACATTTCTTTTTCACTTTCTGACATGGAGAAGCCTCAAGACAAGAACACCTTAACACATCCATATTGTTGCCTGTGGAGGAGCTTTCAGACTTCTAAATCAACTCTAGTTTCTGTGTGTTCTTATTACAGAGATTGGTACACCTTACACTGGGAGAAGAGTTTGGCTTCAAGTTCTTTACCCTACTACAAAAAGCCAATAAGAGTTTTGCTTATTTGAATAGACACTCCTTTGTTTTCAAAAGGCCCTTGCAAGTTATATTATCTACTTTCTTCCTCTTCCTACAAAAATGAGTCTGAGAATTTACAAGATTTTTTCCAAGGTAGCAATATGAGGATTCACACTCAGCTATTTTTTTCTTTTAAACCTTAGACTCTATTTCATTTTACCACAAATATTTCCACATCTATAGTTGAAGGGCAGAGCCTTTAAATAGTATCAAGAAGAGAAAACCCAAATGTTTTGATTATAAAATATGACTGATAGGAAATTATAAATGACTGCTTGACAAAATATTGTTCATCTTTATGTTTATTTTGAGAAATAGTTCAAAAGAGGAGATTAAAAACAGGTATCCTTTAAAACTCCTCAATCAGACTATTCTCTAAAAGTTACTTCTTGCCCAAGAATATTTTTTTGTCAAATACTGGGTAAATAAAACTGGAATAAATATACTGTGAAATCTACTGATTTATATGTATTACAGATGGTGTACTAGAAAGAAAACACTAAATTAGAGGAAAATATATATGATACAGTCTTGCAAAGTGTACTGTTCATCTAATTCATCTAGTATTTTTCAAATATCATAGAAGTTATCATTATATGTTTAAAATGATATTAGGCCTTGTTGTTTTAAAAGCTAACAGGAAGGTAGAAAATGGTCTAAAATATCTGTAAATCAAAGATTTACAGCTAAACCTTTGACGAAAGCATAATTTGGCATGATATTTTTAAGATTCTGAATGAGCTTCTTAGTGCATTAACATCCAACCATGCGGCAGGGTCATGCTCCATGAACACCATTGTCAAAATGTCCAATCAATTTACTTACATTATGAATCATGCCCTCTTCCTATTGGCTTCCTGCACATCAACATTCAACTAACAGACTAAAAGTCTGTGCAATATATGTTAATGTAAAATTCTTCTATATACAACCTTTGCAGAAATAACTGAGCAGGATAGCATCTTGGTCATATTACTTTTCGTGCTTGACCCCTAACTGTTGCACCCTCTGGGGCAAAGCCAAACAGAGATATTTCCAGCAGACAATATAAATTTTCATTACTAGTTGGATCTGGCATGAGCTCTCGCAAATGGTCGGATTTCCTTTTTCTTGGTAAATTCTTAAATGAGTCAGTGCAAGGTCAATAGTGACTCCCTCAGGTCTTCCTGCTATGAGGACTGGTCGAGAGTTTCTGAAATGCTAATCAATTTTAACTTATTTCATTTGTCTTTTTCATGTTTATAAAAGTTCATTGGCATACAGACCAGTGGTTCTGCATACTGTCTTTTAATGAGTTATAAACATTTTTTCTCATTAAAAATGTACTGTGTTTTAGAAAATTTGAAAGAGAAAGGGAAAAAATCACCATCACTGCAGTAATGCAACCATTATTTGTGTTTATTACCATCTAGTCTTTTGTTAATGAATCTTTATAGGATATTTCATATTTTTAAAAATACATTTCATCCTTTTTTTCCCCTTTTGTCCTTTGGTATACATAATGGTAGGAGTCATAATCTTTGGTTCATGATAAACCCTATGTAGTTTTTATGTAAGATCCTATTTACTTCTTTGTAATACTATAAAATCCCTCACAAATTCACCTCCCCCAAAGAACTTAACCTACATCAAATGTTATGTCCCCCACCTCTTCTCACTTCATTCCCCTCCACTGAAGGTGACAATCATTAAAAATCCTATTATCATTGCTTTCCCATATGTATACAGACGCACACACACACACACACACACACACACACACACACACACATTATGTATATATAGTAAGATCTGGGTGTGGTGGCTTACACTTATAATCCCAGGACTTGGGTGGCTAAGGCAGGAGGATCACAGGTTCAAGCCAGCCTCAGCAATTTAGTGAGATCCTGTTTCAAAATAAAAAATAAAATAGGGTTCAGGGTATAGCTCAGAGGTAGAATGCCCCTAGCTTCAATCCCTAGTACCACCAAAAACAAAAAAAATGTGTATATAGTTCTCGGGGTCCAGCCCTAGAGTGGCACGAACTGGGCAGGGAGGCGAGTGTCGACGGCCCGAACAAGCAGCACCACGGGCCGGGAGACAAGTCAAGCGAGATCTTGTTTATTTAGGAAAACACTCGCACTTTTAAAGTAAAGGCCATAAAAGAAATTCCAGAGAGATAAGCTGGGGCCCAATGGGACAAGAGGTAAAGCAGTTTCCACCCCCCTGTGACATATCATAGGCGAAGGCACCCGTTGTAAGGAGGTAACTGCCTATAATGGCCTTCCTGTGGTCAGGGGGAGTTATCTGCAGACCCTTCCTCTGCGGCATCTGCCAGCACCATTTTGCCATTGTTGTGCTGAGACACTACCACGTGGAAGAGGCCCGGTACTCTAGAGCAGGCTTCTATTAGTCCACCAGGCCCTCTTGGGGCACTGGGTGGAGGGCCCAACATATAGTAAGGCATTTATAGAATATATGTGTTCCTAAAACATATATTTTATTTGTGACTTTATAGAAGTTGAGTATAGTCTATGTAATCTCTTGGAATTTATTATTTAATTTAATAATCTTATTACTAAGATTCACTCCTAGTGTTGTTTATCACTATATGTCATTTGTTATGACTTTTGCATAATAAACCATTGTGAATATAACACACTTTGAAAATCTATTCTAATTTAGGTGAGCATTTCAGTTGCCTTCATTTTATTCTTTGTGACTATCAGTTTTAGTAGTTTCATAATATTCCATTGATTTCCTTAAATAGTTCTCTATTTTTTAAATTTAGTTACATATAATACTTTGTTGTATTAATCAAGGTTGGAGTGAATATCTTTGCACTAACAGACTTTCTACATTATGTATTGTATCTTAGAAAACTAGCAATGTTATAAGGTCAAAAGATATGAGCATGACAGATATTCCCAATTTGCATTCTAAAGGATGGCAACTTCATCAGCAATTGTACAATAACTGCATCACTATAAGCATCATCTTTTCGTTATTGTTAATTGAAAAGAGAGTTATGTTTTCTTTTTTAGATCTTTCTGACCTTAATCAATTAATATTAATATTTTAATCAAAATATCAGATATGGATTATTATCTTCTGATTTAGAAATTTCTCATTTTATAGATATAAACATCAGGCATTAGTGAAATAATGACTCAGAAACTGGTTTGAAAATTTTGTTTGAAATTCTGAATGAAGCATAGTGTTTATTCTTACTAGAGTGATTCTCAACTTACAAATAAAAAGCTGAAGCTCAAAGACAATGAGAAATTTCCCCAAAATTATAGTGAATTTTCCATCACACTACCTTGTTTTCCAACTGATTAAATATAAAATTGATCATAAAAACTTTTTATCCCATTTTCATTTTAAATGGTCTCTTTCAATTCTTGTAGGATTTACAGTCTGGAACTTTGATTTTTTTTCATGAGGTTTAGTCTCCTTTCCTTGATGATCCTTCTTGGATTTATCCCTCACAATGTATTACATTGTAGTATTAAAGTAGTTTGCTAATACAGACAACTCAAACTGAGCTGTCAGAAGTTATACTCTTTCTGCATTGGAGACACTTGCTACCATTCCTGTAAATCAAAACATAATCATAAGGTTTTGATATCTGATTTTCAACATACCCTTTTTAAATTTTCCCCATGCCCAATAATATTAATTAACTACAGTTTGCATCACGTTGTGGTATAATGTGCAGTGCTATATTTGTATAATTTATATACATTTCTGTCACAATTGTCATACCATTGGAATGATCCCATTACTTGATCAATGGAAAGAATAACGGGGCCTTTTTCTCAGGCTCACATAGTGAGAACACTTGCTAGGCACTCACAACACACAGTCACTCTCTTCTCCATTACCACAACAGACAATTGTTCAGCCTGATTCAGCCCTAATAAAAGCAAACTCGTCTTTAGCACTTGGTCTCAGGGCCTGAAGTCAGTGATTTTACCCACCTTAACTACGAGTTCCACCCTTTTTCTCCGTGCCCACAGTCTGCATCTGAGTTGCCTGCTGGCAGCACTGCTGGGTTCATTCTGCCCAGCATAAACCCATTGCCAGGCTTTGCAGCCCTGTGCAGAAGCAAACCTGGATGTGTCGTTCACTGTGTAGCCAAATTCTGAACGAGTTTCTCAAACAAATTCACATTTTCACTTTTGTCTTGTTTTTCCTGACCTTCATCTGGGACAATTAACGTTCCCTAAGGTTTTGTTAAATAGAAGTGTGCCTTATAACCTATTCTCCTTGTTTTCTCCTTCTGACAGAGCAATTTCTTTGACAATAGAAAGATGAATTTCCACAGATTCATCAGATAAAAGATTCTCCCCCTCCTTCCTTGGCAACTGAACCACAGTACATAGCATTTAGTTAGCAAAACATTTTGCTGTATTAAATGCTTCCTTTCTTTACAGCCCTGACAGTGTATGCATTTCCAGGAACATGGGTTGATTTTATGAGCACAAAAGATGGAGGATGAGCCCTTTAACGCATTCTTCTTGATGATAAGCCTATTCTACACATAATGCATTTTCTCAAGGACTTTTCTATATTTTACAAACAAAAACTGAGAGCACTTGGTAGACATAGAATTTGACTCGCTGAAAACTAAAATTACTACCTGAGGTCAAACAGGCAGTACCTGGACAATTTTGTTCAGAACCTTGACCTTCTAACTGTCTTTTGCTCTGACATTATGTAGACTCTATTTTTTAAAAAAATACAGTCAGAAAGAAGAATTTGCACAGACATCTGATAAAAAGCTGTTACTTCTCACTCATCTCGATATACAAACTTTCGACTGTCAATGCTGAGACAGAGAATATCAAGGGAAGAAATTCAGTTGAATTGAAACACCATCCACAAATACCACAATAAATGTAGACCACTTTACACTGGGAAACTCTAGCTGGGCATGGTGGCACCTGCCTGTAATCCCAGTACTTGGGAGGCTGAGACAGGAGGATTGTAGGTTCGAGGACAGCCTAAGCAAGTAGTGAGACTCTCATCAACCTAGAGAGACCCTGTTTCAAAACAAAAATAAAATATGGTTGGGGGGTGTAGCTCAGAGATAGAATGTCCCTGGGTTCAATTCCTACTGCTAAATAAATAAATGAACAAACAAACTGTGAAATTCTGATACTGGTAAACTTTGTGTGTGCATGGTACTGGGGACTGAGTCCAGGGGTTTTTACCTCTGAACTAGACCCACAGCCCCTATTTTTATTTTTTGTTTTGAAACAGGGTCTTAATCAACAGGTTGCTGAGAGTCTTGCTAAATTGCTAAAGCTGGTCTTAAACCTTCGATCCTCCTGTCTCAGCCTCCAAGTACTGGGATTACAGGCATGCACCACCATGCCCAGAACAGTGAACTTTTTAACATTATGTAAGTTAAAATGTTAATTTTGAAATTAGTTGTTTAGACCTTAGAGCATATTTTTCCACTGAAATTATGTGTACATATTGGTTATGTTAATGGTAAAGAATTGAAGAAAAAAAGCTCATTTAATGCATAATATATTTAAACAATGGTAATACTAGTACTATTTCAACTACATATGACATTGTTTCCATGGAAGAAAAACATTTCAAGCTTCAGACTTCCACACCAGGACCACCTCGAAAGCAGGTGTGACTGATTGCGACAGTAGTAGCAGATGCAGACGGAAAAGGCCAGGCAACAGAAACGCTACAGATAAGTTTCAAAACTATTCTCTTAATTCTGTACTGTATTTCTACAGAATAGATGACATTTTTTTTTCTATCTACTTAAAGGATGCCAGGCAACTCCCTGGTTCTCTGAATTGAGAAAGAATGGGAAGTTTCTCTCTAGCAAATGGAGTTCGGAACACCAACCATCTTTTCTTCCATGTATAGACCTGCACTATGCACAAAAGAGAAGTCTCTTTGCTGGTGGGACAAGACACAAGACACCACACAGGAAGAAAGCATAACTGAGAAGGAAGGAAGTCCATAGTCCAGGTAAGGAACATCTTAGTTTGTAGAAGGTCTACTAGTAACAGTCATGGTGAGAAGAACCTAAGAATCATTGAAGGTGAGCAATATCCACGTCGTGCCTTTAGTGCTTGTTATGGCTTGGATCTAGACTGTCTCCCAAAAGCTGTGTTAGGCTCTGCAGCCCTGTTCAGAGGTGAAATAACTGAATCAGGTCTCTGACCTCATCAGTGAATGAATGCATTGATGGATTAATAACTTAGATGGACTTACTGGGTGGTAACTGTAGGCAGATGAGAGGTGGCTAGAGAAAGTAGACCACTGGGGACGTGGCTTTGGGGACTCTCTGTCCCTAGTCCTTTCCTCTTTCTGCTTCCTGGCTGCCATGAGCTGCAGCGCTTTCCTCCTCTCCACCATATGCTGCCACCATGATGTTTCTGACTTGGAGGCAGCTAACCATGAAGTAAATCTGTATCCTTGAGCCGAAAATGAACCTTTCTTCCTCTAAGTTGTTCTTGACAGGTATTTTGGTCACAGAAATAGAAAGCTGACTAACATGGTACTTATTAGAAAAATCTGCTTCAATCCCTGTTGCCCACACCTCTGAAAGGACAATGTTGAATTCAATGATTTCTCAATGGCTTTTCAGTTTTAATATGCCATATTGTGCTACAAGTATGCATAAACAACACGATTCGAAAGAAGAGGCAAACCTGAACATGCAGAACTGGGGAGATGAGAGTGTTCCAAGAACAGGACCTGTCAACTGGGCCAGAGTCCAGATACACAGAATGGAGACCAAATCGGGTAGTAGGATTTGGAAACAACACCAAGGCCACACTTGTTAAAAACCAGGTTTCTAGCTGGGCACGGAGGCGCAAGTCTGTAATCCCAATACTTGGTAGGTTAAAAGAGGAGGATCACAGGTTTGAGGCCAGTCTCGGCAACTTAGCGAGACCCTCAGCAACTTAGCAAGACCCTGCTTCAAAAATAAAATAGTGCTAGGGGTGTATCTCAGAGGTTAGAATCCCCCTGGGTTCAATCCCCAGTACCACAAAAAAAACAAACGAACAGGTTGTTTGTGTGTGTGTGTGTATGTGTGTGTGTGTGTGTGTGTGTGTGTGTGTGTGTGTGCTGTACTGGCAATTGAACCCAGGGGCATTCTAACCTCTGAGATACACCCCTAGCACTATTATATTTTTTATTTTGAAACAGTGTCTCATTAAGTTGTGGAGGCTGACTGCGAACCTGAGATTCTCCTATCTCCGCCTTCAAAGTACTGGGATTACAAGTGTGTGCCACTATGCCTGGCTAAAAACCAGTTTCTTAAACTGCTTCAAGAGTAGCTTCAAGAGGGAGCTGGCACCAAGCACTAAAGCCTCGAGTCAGATCACTTTAAATTCAGATCACATTAAACGCCTTCATCTCTCAGGTCATGATTTATCTCAGAGAATGTGGTGGGAGTGAACTCACAAGTGGAAAAGAATATCATCTGATCATTGTGTATGGTGGGAGCTTTCAAAATTATTCCCTCTTTTTCCTCTTTGTCTCCCTTTGGGCTTTGATTTTCCCTAATACCCTACTGAGAAGTACTACCATAGTAGTCTGCCTCTTTCTTTCTTTCTTTCTCTTTTCTTTCTTTCTTCCTTCTTTCCTTCCTTCCTTCCTTCCTTCCTTCCTTCCTTCCTTTCTTTCTTTCTTTCCTCTTTCTTTCTTTCTTCTTTCTTTTTTTTGGTGGTGCTGGGGATTAGAACCTGAGGCATTCTACCTCTGAGCTACACCCCTAGCCTTTTTTAAAAATAATTTTATTTTGAAACAGTGTCTCACTAGGTTGCCGAGAGTCTCACTAAGTTGCTGAGGCTGGTCTTAAACCTGTGATCTTTCTGTCTCAGCCTCCTAAGTACTGGGATTATAGGCATGTACTAACACGCCCAGCTGTAAGTCATTATTTCTGATGAAAATAAGTCATAGTCCATGGGTATGACTGGGACAGAATATGGTTGAGACTTGTGATCACAATGGGAGAAGAAAATCTATACAGTGACTGAAATTAGACAGAACCCAAGAAAATATATCAAACGCCTGATTTTTTAAGCCAAATATAGGATTGGATTTGTGTGGCCCGCCTGTTTTAGCCTTAAATTATTTAGCCATTAAATGAAGATGTATACTATTTCTATCCAAAGGATCATAAGTAGCTATTATAATTATCATTGATAATCTTATCTATGGCCTTAAACATATTATTTAATTTAAAAAACTGGTCCCAAAACCATAAGAATAATTTTATGAAGGTAAATTATCATGAAAGGCAAAATAAAATTTTAATATCTTAGCCAAGGTAATTTAACAAGAAATTTCATTGTATTCAAGATAATTAATTTTAATAATAAATTATAGTAGATCATCAAGCTTTTATTGACTATATCTTCACAAGTTAAATGAGGGGAAAAATCACATAAGAAATAAATTTATTTAAATATATTGGCATATTATATTGTGAATTAGTCCAACGTTTCACCTCAGTTCAGCTTGACTTTGTAAACAAAACTTTAGAAAATATTTTGAACTCTTCTAAGATAAAGAAAATAACCATTTATGGAGATTTACTGCATTGTTCTACCTATCATATTCATCAAAAAGCAGATGACTACCAACTAAAATCAAGAGATAGAGATTGCAAGAAAAGAAAGAAAATGTTTTGCAAAATGCCTAGTAGCAATAATTATATTACAAAGAAACAAAATCAATCAATCAATATGGAAAATCATTTAAATTGAAAATACATATTTCTTTAGAATCTAAATATTTGAGCCAGACGTGGTGGCGCACGCTTGTAATCCCAGTACTTTGGGAGGCAGAGACTGGAGGATCCGGGTTCGCGGCCAGCCTCAGCTCTCTCTCTCTCTCTCTCTCTCCTTGTCTCTCTCTCTCTACTTAGTGAGGCCCTTCGCAACTTTGTGAGACCCGGTTTCAAAATAAAGTATAAAAAATAGGGCCGGGGGTGTAGCATGGAGATAGAATGCCCCTGGGTTCAATCCCTGGTACTGCAAAAAAATAAAAATAAATAAATAATAAATATTTGAGGAGACAATTTCTATTTTTCTACGTTGCGCTTGATTAATGTAAGTGACTGAGAAGCCTCCATGGGATGTTCATGGACAGAGATATTTATGCTCTAGGTAGATGAGCCTCATATTTAAAATTTAAAAGACATATTTAATAGCTGGTATAGTATGAGAAAGTTCTTAAAATATCTGAAATATAATCAGAGACTTCAGTGTGACAATCACTTCTACATACATGAGTAGAAAAGACATTCAATAGGGACAAAAGTCATGTTTCTCCTAAGGTAGTTGTTAGAAATTTGAGCTAGAAATTTGAGCTACTATTGAATCTGACAGGAACTATAATATTAAAGATACATTTGTGGTAGAGGATAGAAATATGAAATTAAATTATTAAATGGGAAGCCGGGCGTGGTGGTTCATGCTTGTAATCCCAGTACTTTGGGAGGCGGAGACCGGAGGATCCAGGTTCGCGGCCAGCCTCAGCTCTCTCTCTCTCTCTCTCTCTCTTTCTCTCCCCCTGTCTCTCTCTGTCTACCTAGTGAGGCCCTCCGCAACTTCGTGAGAACCGGTTTCAAAATAAAGTATAAAAAAAATAGGGCCGGGGGTGTAGCGCGGAGGTAGAACGCCCCTGGGTTCAATCCCCGGTACCGCCAAAAATAAATAAAAAATAAATAAAAAATAAAAATAAATAAATAAATAAATAAAATGGGGTTCAATTACAAAGTGGAGTATTTAATCATGTCAAATTTAAATGCAAAGATTGTTTAAAAGTTGTAATGAATTAGATGTGAATTCGAAGTGTAGAGTGACAATGAAAATATATCATTCGGGTATTAAGTACGCAGAATGGAGAAAATTAAACTAATATTTATTAAGAATCTAAAATGAACCTGCTACCATTAGGTCCTTATGTTTTATCAGTTCATTTTAATTCTCACAGATAAACATTAATATCGACAATATTGGAAACAAGAAAATTGAAGTTCTAAAAAAAATCAAGCAGTTTTTCCAATATCATGGAATTAGTCCTAATTTCATGAAGCAGTGCTCCAAACTTTGCTATGCACAAGACATTTCTCAATTGCTCATATGTTCTTATATTAATAGTGGCAGTATTTGAGAAGTGTACCATTTGTAAAGGCAAAATCCCAATCTATTGAATAGGTCCATTAGTCAAAACAAATGTTCAGTTTTGCCCTTTTCACCTTGGGCAAGTTGCTTAAATTTCATCATCTATAAAATGGGCACAATAGTAGAACTTACTCACAGGGTTATTCTGAGAGTTAAATGAGTCTAAGGTACATTGGGTGCCTCGAAAAAGAAATTGATTTATTGTTATTATTACTAGTGATTACTGTTATGATGATCTTTTAGCTGTTTCATTACCTAAATAATATATTTTAAAGGTGTTTAAATAAGATATTTATCCTATTTGCTCTTGGAAAATTAAGCCTCTTAAGAGAAAAATTACAACTGTTATCCAAAGTGTCAAAGTGATGTCATTGGCACTTATCCAAACATTCTATCTCAGATCATTACTGGCCCAAATAATCAATATTTGGGGGTGTTTTCAAATAAAATTAGATATAAACTATAAAATATTGTATAAAAATTTCATATATTAAGTATTAAAAAGATGATCCAACAATAACATCATATTTACCAGACTCTTTTAAATAGATTTTGGACACTTAAAAAATTATTTTTATTATATTTTACTCTAATGTTTTTACTGCCTAAACTGGATTCATATGGCAATGTATAGGGAAGCCATCATTTTTCACTTTTTTGTTAAAGCACTTTGTAAAATTGAAAGTAATATATCAGCATAAGAAAGTGATAAATAAAGAAGCAATGGACTTTCCTATACTGTAAATGCTAAACTCTTAAAACCCTGTAGACAAATGACAGTGTGTGACATTGATTCTTGGAACCTGATTGCAGAAGTGAAAGCTTCAAATAAGATTATCTACGGTTTTCTGGAATATCCTTACAAGCAAAGATATCTTGGGACACTTGAGAAAAATGAGTCAGCAGTTCCCCATGAATAAATCCTGATCTGTTTGCTTTAGAACAGACTATGGAGGGGCAGAACATTGGTTCTCATTCTTTGTGCTATCTCTTGATTTCAACAAAGTTTTTCCATTCACATATATAAAAAGGGAGGGAAGATAACAGAATTGAAGCAGATTGGTCAGCATACCTAGGAGGTCATTTTTGTGTGTATATATTTTCCTTAATGCAACAAAACTTGTGATATACATTAACTTTAAAAAATTAAAATCGTATTTTTGACCTTCATTAATCAGAAAGCCATTAGCCTTTAGCCTTACATTATTAAGACAATTTAATAGAAGTGATGGCATAGCAGAGCGGGAAATTTAAAATTAAAGAATTCCTTTCTGCCATCATGGAATGAGGGAGATGACAGGCAAGAATGTGAGACAACTGTTCGGATTTGATTAATGACACCTTTGAACAATCTGTGTTATTAACAATAGCATCTGGAAATATTGGAACTGTACTCCTTGGATAGGAATACAAAGCCAATGTTTATTGTATTGAATGATTTAAATGTATTTCTGGAAAGCATTCTTAGCAAATCATAAGACTTAAAGTGATGAAACAGAATATTTTTACTAATTGTTTTCATGAAAAAGACAGTCAACATTAAAGAAAAAATAAAGTCAACAAAATGCAAGTCTCTGTCATCACAATTCTGCATTAGAAGCAAACAAATATCTTCATGGAGATGATGTCATAAGCTCTGCCTCTCACTATTCCAAAGAGCTACTCACTTTCTTTTCAGAGGCAACGAAAAGGCTTGAAAACACAAAAAGTTCATACGTTATTTTAACATCAGCCTTTTCAATTTTTGTTATTGATTACTAAAGATAGGCCATCTCCCTTGTTTCATGGAAGAAATGCCTTGTGCTCATTATAGCCCAGATGCTAGGTACAGAGACTGCCTCTTGCAGGAGGCTTTTATTGCATTAACCAGACGCGTTGAATTCTTCACAACGACCTAGTGAATTCCATGTCACTTTCCTCTGCCCACAGCACTGTTTGCACCAATTAACAGAATCAAAAAATGATGCCTGGGTGGAATTCTCAAAGCGTGAAAAGGGATTGACCTTGTCAATCTGGTTACAGTACAAGGGTGGGCTAAGTGGCCTTGGAGTACAGTTTTTAAAAACTAGGGAGACTTAAGAAAATAAACAGAAATATTGCTAGTAGATTTGGAAAGAATCTAGTACAGGTTGAACATACATAATCTAAACACTGAAATCTAAGTTGTTCCAAAATCTGAAACTATTTGAGCATCAACATGATGCTACATGTAGAAAATTCCACACCTGACCTCAAATGACAGGTCACAGTCAAAACCCAGGCTGACTAAGAATAATTGATAAATTAGCTTCAGGCTATGTGTATAAGGTATATTGAAATGTAAAAGAGTCTTGTGTTTAGACTTGGGCTCCATCCTCAACATATCTGTTTACATATATGCAAATATTCCAAAATCTGAAATTCAAAGCACTTCCAGTCCCAAGTGTTTTTGATAAGGGATACTCAATCTGTAGTGGCAGTTTTGTTGGATATTCAACTAGAGAGAGTCAATTGAAATAGTAGTTAAGATCATAAAATTTTGTTTTGGAAAGCCGGGCATGGTGGTGCATGCTTATAATCCCGGTACTTGGAAGGCTGAGACAGGAGGATGGCAGGTTCATGGCTAGCCTCAGCAACTTAGTGAGGCCCTCTGCAATTTAGTGAGACTCTGTTTCAAAATAAAAAATAAAATAGGGCTGGGGTGTAGCTCAGAGGTAGAATGCTCCTAGATTCAATCCCTAGTAACACACACATACACACACAAACACACACACACACGCACACACACACACACACACACTCACACACACACACACACACATTGTTTTGAAACTCATTACAAGTAATTCAATGTAATAACCAAAAGGAATATAGCATCGATGCACATTTTATTTACAGTTTTAACATTTTTTATTCCTTAACTCTATTTCAACTTGTCTTAGAAATTTTCATTCATGTGCATGTTCCAATCATTTCTCATACTAATGAATTAGTGAGTCATCTCCATTGCATTTTAAGATTCTCTCCAGTATAAGTTCAGTCTCCCCTATTCAGTGTTAAATTCCTCATATTTTTTTCATTCCTACCAGACTCATAATGTTATATGCAGATATCCTCTTAAGTAAATTGAGCTCTGGGAGTTCTGTTTTGGGACTGAAACTAAACATCTCAGTATCTAGTATCTGATAAAAATTACATGTCCATTTTGGTTTTTGTATTAGAAGTCATCAATTGAAAGTCAAAGAAAGAATGTACTCAGCGACTCAAAATTTAATAAGTGTACTAAGTGCCAGGAACTATCTAGATACTAGAGACAGAGCCATGAACCAAACTGAAATCCCTGCCATCATACAACATATGAATAAGTAAAGTAAAAAGTATGTGAGATAGTTGATAAATATAATAGATAAAAATTAATTAGGGAAGGGAGACAGAGGCCACCGGAGAAGGCAGGTGTTGTTTATGAGGAGGATTGGGAAAGAGCTTAACAAAACATCACCTTTATGTAAATTTCCAAATGAGGTGAGCAAGGAAGTCACCTAGGTATCTTGGGGAAGAGTTACTCTATGGAATACTGCCTGCCTTGTAAAATTAACATTGGGAAACTTGTCAATCAACTTGCAAAGCTATGATGAGTAGGAACATTTAATGCTATGATTATGACATACTGCTGTTGTGTGGGTAACACATAGTAGGAGCCCATAAGATACTACCTCCTTCACTCACCACTGCTCCCCTTCATGATTGCCAAAAACATTCTATATTTTTAAAAAAGCAATAGAAGACTTCACATGAAAACTTCCTAAAGAATGTGCTTGGTTTATGTAAACCTATTTACAGTGTTGGACATCATTTCATAGGGAAATGCAATTCTCCTGTGGATGCTTGTGGTAATTCTCTCTACAACATAGCGCAAACTGTACACACATAACAGTAATTTCAGAGTAGAAACATATCAATCACAATTTGTACATATAATTTTGAAAGCTATAGTGTACTATACAGTGTCTCCAAGGAATGTGTTTGTTTTGCAGGGAAATAAAATGCAGTTCTACATTAAATACTACTGATTACATCACCACTGTGTTTCAACTTGCACTTAAACTTCTTGCAAAACTGGACTTTGACATGTATAAATTTGACAACTCTTAACCTATTCCAAAAGATTCTGCTTTTATACAACTAAAAGCAAGCTGTTTTTTTTTCTTAGTGTAACTTCATCTCAGCTTCTATTCCCCAATTTCAGCTTTGGGTCATATCAGGTCAGGTTATTAATTTTCCCCATCACCCTACTCAAAAACTTGGAAGGTATATAAATTATAACCTGTGTCTGAAACCATCCTGAGTCCATGTCATGGGACTAACTTATAATAAGTTCTTTTTGGCTTCTCCAGTAAAACTAACCCTTCTTGGATAATATCCAAGACATAACTGTCTTATATCAAATTCTGCTCTAGAGAATGTGGTGATATGGATAGAGAAAATAGTAAACACATCTCTGACTCCAGTGAACCAGTAGCTTTAATTAAAAGTTAATTTGTTGCCTAGAAAACTTTGCAGTTTTTAAGGCGATTTCAAACATATTATCTCTTTCTTCACAGCAGTCCTGTATGATAGGTAGAATAGAAATTATTTTCACCTTTACTCAGGAGGAAACCAAGTCTCTAAAACAATAAACAGCTTGTCTAAAGTTAGACATCTAGAATGAATTAAAGCTGGTTTCATGTTGAAGTTTTCTGTTACTCCAGAACTCTTCTCACCACACCATAAGTACAAGTGAGAAAGCTGGAGTGAGGTCACTCATGAATTTGTGGGTAAAATATAAGTAAATATGTTCTTTGGGGTCAAATATAGAAGAAATCTTGGAGCCATTATTTGGCAATACGGGTTTATCCTACAACTGTCAAAATCCATTCTGCTGAGAATACTTTCTGCAACTTTTTTGGAAGGATACCATTTGAGTGATATCAAAAACAATTAAAATTAAGTAATAAATGCAGTATATACAGATGTAGTCAGAAAAAGGGAACTTGCTCAACTAGATATTAGACAATATTATAAAATTAACAGTAATTTTAAAAATAGTATATAAAATATAACAAGGAATAGCTTAAAATAGTTTGAAATATATAAAGGACCTTAATATGGGAAGGAAATAAAGATGGAAGACTTAAAAAAATTAGTGTTAGAAAAGTGTCCATCATTTCTGTCCATCAAATAACAAAGAATGAAATATATTCCAAATGGATGAAAGAATGAAATGCAAATAAAAGGTATAGTAAGTACTTAACAATTTGGGACTGTAATTTGTTAAATACTTACCTATCTGCAAGGGAGTATAGTTGCTCAAGTTCTGTGTTGCACAGTATAAACACCTTGTAACTGAGTTTTGGTTGAGGAAAGAATTTTTTTCAATGAGAAAGCAACATAAAAATCACATAAAATGAAATCGATAGACTTTACCATATAAATGCAGTTGAATACTACAAGCCAAGCATCATAAAATTAAAAGACAAACAAGAACTAGTAAAATAATCTTAATGGATATGTTAATCTCATAGGATTTGTGTATGAATTCATCCTGAGACAGGAGGATCACAGGTTTGAGGCCAGCCTCAGCAACTTAGTGAGACTCTTAGCAACCTGGCAAGATTCTGTTTCAAAATAAAAAAGGCAAGGGGTGTAGCTCAGAATTAGAATATCCCTGGGTTCAACCCACAGTACCAAAATCAAAAAGCAAAACAAAACAAAATGCTAGACAAGCTCAGGAAAACAATACATGAACAAAAGAGCTGTTTTAACAAAATGATAGAAATATACATTTCTATCATTTTGATAATGTCACATTTGATTATATATAAACAAATTTTGGAGATGAAAAATCCAATAACTGAAATAAAAAATATAACTAGAACGGCTTAATAGCATATTTGGTTAAATAGAAGAATCAGTCAATTCAAAAACATGCCATTTAAAATTATCTGGTCAGAGGAACAAAAAGAAAAACTGGGATAAAAAGGAGTGAGGAAATCTCTAGGGACATGTGTACACACACACACACACACACACACACACACACACACACACACTGCCTTTCATTATAATAGTCCCAGAAGGGGAAGGAAGAGAGAGAAAAGGGAAAGAAGCTCATTTAAAGAAATAATGGTCAAAAAGTCCCCAAATACAGGGAATCTAGATTCATGAAACCCTATGATCTCCCAATACAATGAACTAAAGGAAAGACAAACCAAGACACATTACAATCAAAGTTCCCAAAGTCAAAGACAGAATTTTGAAAGCAACAAGAGAAAGACAACTTGTCGCATACAAGAGAGTTCCATGAGGTTATTGGTATATCTCCCAAATGATTGAAGGGAAGTCAGAAAACAGTGGAATGAAATGTTAAAGTGTTGAAGTGGGCTGGGGTTGGGGGGTGGACCCTGCCAAACAAGAATACTATATTTGGTTGAAAAAAAACAACTATCCTTCAAAAATGAAGAGATAAACTTCTCCAGATAAATGAAAGCTTTAAGAACTCATCATATCTACACCTGTCTTCCAAGAAATGCTAGTGGAAGTCCATCAGGTAGAAATGACAGGATTCTAAAAAGCCACATAAAAAGTATATGAAAGTATAAAGCTTGCTGGTAAAATACAGACAAATATAGAATATTATAAACTGGTAATGGTAGCACATAAATCAAATTTCTGTTAATTCTGGTATAGAAGTTAAAAGACAAAAGTATTAAAACTATAAATATAAAAATATGCCAATGGATACACAATATAAAACACATAATTTGTTACACCAGTAACATGGTGTGAGATGGGAAAAAGTAAGTGTACACTGTTTATATGCTACTGAATTTAAGTTATTATCAGTTTAACAAAGATTGCTATAATTATGAGATGTTTTATGTAACCCCCCGTAACACAAAGAAAATAACTTTAGAAGATATTTTTTAAGTGAGAAGGACTCAAAACATCAACGAAACACAACTAAAGAGAAAAAGAAAGACAAAAATAAAAAACTACAAGACAGACCAAAAAAAAAATCAGTAAAATGGCAATAGCGAGTCTTTACCTATTAATAATTACTAAATATAAATGGACTAAAATCCCCAATCAAAAGACATAGAGTGGCAGAATGGATAAAAATAGCACTCAGTTATATACTATTTATAAGAAACTCATTTTAGATTTAAATAAACACATAGACTGAAGGTTAAAGGATGAAAAAAGACATCTCATGGGAATGGTAACTCAAAGAGAACAGGGATTGCTATACTTTTATCAGGAAAAATAGACTTTAAATCAAAAACTGTCATAAGAAACAAAAATGGATATTATATAATCACAAAAGCGTTCTTTGAAAGATATAGTCATCATAAATATATATGCACTCAAAAATCAGAATACCTAAATATATAAAACAAATATTGACAGAACTGAAGGGAGACTTTGATACCCTCATTTATAATGGGTAGAATACCCAGACAGAAAATCAACAATGAAACAGTGGACTGGAACAACAATACAGACCAAATAAACCTAGCAGACATATATACAGAACATTCTACCCAATAGCAGTAAACTATACATTTTCTCCAGTACACATGGAACATTCTCTAAGACAGATAAAATGCTAGATCACAAAACAGTCTTAACAGATTTAAGACAACTGAAATAATAGTTTCTTTTCACAATGAAATAAAACTAGAAATCAATAGCAGAAGGAAAACTGGAAAATTCACAAATATGTGAAAAGCAAATAATACATATTTGAATGATCCATCAAAGAGAAAATCAAAAGTTAAGTTGGAAAACATCTTGAAACACAATATATCAAAACTTATGGGATGCAGCAACAGCAGTATTGATAGAGCCATGTATAGCAATAAACGCCTATTAAAAAAGGAAGAAAGATCTCAAGTAAACAACTTTTATACTTCAAATAGCTAGAAAAAGAAGAACAATCTAAACTAAAAATTAGCAGAAGGTGGAAATAATGAAAATTAGAACAGAAATAAATAAAGTAGAAAATGAAAAAACAACAGAAAAGATCAATAAAATTAAGATGCTTTTGATAAAATAGATAAAATTGACAATCTTAGCTAGAATAATTAAGGAAGAAAAATAACTCTAATAAATCAAACCAGAAATTAAAGAGGATCCTATGGAAATAAAAAGTGCCAAAATAGACTACTATGAACAAATATATGCTAACAAGTTGGATAACTACAATAAATTGATAAAGTTCCTTGAATCATACAACCCATAAGAAAATCTTATGAGTTGTATGGTTTCTATTTCTAAAAATTAGAAAATCTGAACAGATCTATATATTATAAATAATGAGGAGATTGAATCAGTTATCAAAACTTCCCAATAGAGAAAGACCCAGGACCAGATGACTTTACTGGTGAATTCTACCAAATAGTTAAAGAGAACTAATACCAATCCTTTTTAAACTCTTAAAAAAAATGACAGGGAATGAATATTTTCAAACTCATTTTATGAGGCCAGCATAAATACCAAAACCAGACAGAGTCACTATAAGAAAACTGCTTTATATATTCCTGATGAATATAGCTTCAAACGCCTTCAACAAAATATTAGCAAATAAAAATCAGTAGAATATGAAAAGGATCATATATCATGGCAAAGAGATTTATCTTTGGGATGCAGAGATAGCTCAACATATGAAAAGAAGTTAAATCAATGTGGTAATATACCACTTTAACAGATGGATGAATAAAATCACATGATGCAAAAAGCATTTGATAGAATTCAATATCCTTTCAAAATACAAACACTCCAAAAAACCAAGAATAGAATGAAATAACATGAACATAATGAAGAGTATATATGAAAAGCTCACAGCTAACTTCATACTTGTCAGTGAAAGCCTGCAATCTTTTCCTCTAAGATCAGGAACACGGAAAGGATGGCCACCTTTACCACCTCTATTCAACATACTAATGGAAGTCCTAGACAGAGCAACTAGGCAAGAGAAAAAAATAAAAGGCATCCAAATTAGAAAGGAAGACATAAAATTATTTCTGTTTGCAGATGACATGATCTTAAATGTAGAAAACCCTGTAGACATTACAAAAAACATGTTAGAACCAATGAATGAATTCTGTAAAGTTTCAAGACACAAAACTTATGTACAAAAATCATCAGTTACATTTCTGTACATTAATAATGAATTTTCAAAAAGAGAAATTAAGAAAATCTCACTTATAATAGCATCAAAAATAATAAGATACTTAGAAATAAACTTAACTAAGGAAATGACAGAATTGTACACTGAAAACTACAAAATAATGAAGAGAGAGACATCCATATTCACAAATTGGAAGATTTAGTACTGTTAAAATCCACATGTTCATATCATTTTGCACCTCACTATCATGTATAATTACAATGCATTTTTTAAAAAAAATAAAAAGCGTATATTATTAAAGTGATCTACAAATTCAATGCACTATCAAAATCCCAATAGAAATTTTTATAGAAATAAAAATAAGCAATTTTATCATTTATATGAGACCACAGAGGACTTCTGATCGCCAATCTTGAGAAAGAGCAAAGCTGTAAGCCTCAACACTTTCTGATTTAAAAATACATTATAAAGTTGATGCAATTAAAATAGGATGGTACTGACATAAAAACTGACAGGCCAATGAAACAGAGTAGAGAGCTCACGGATAAACCCCGAATATACAGTCAATTGATCTTTAATAAAGGTGCCAAGGATACACAGTGGAGGAAATGATAGTCTCTTGAACAAATGGTGCTGGGAAAACTGGATATCCACACTTAAAGGAATAAATTTGGACTCTAATCTTCTGCCATGCACAAAAATCAACTCAAAAGTAGATTAAAGACTTAACATAAGACCAGCAACTGTAAGACTAGAAGAAAGCAAAGAGGGAAAGTTTCATGACATTGTTCTTAGCAGATTTCATTTACAGGACCCCATATACACAGGCAACAAAAGCAAAAACAGACACATGAGCTATCAAACCAAAAAAGCCTCTGCACAGTAAAGAAAACAACCAACGGAATGAAGTGGTAGTTTGAAGAATGGGAAAATATTTGCAAATCATATATCTACAATAGGATTAAATTTTTCAATATATAAGAAATTCCAAGTCAATAGCAAAATAATAATAATCACCAGATTAAAAAATCGACAAAGGACTTGAACAATATAGTTCTCCAAAGAAGACATAAAAAATGGCCAACAGGTATATGAAAAGATATTCAACATCATCTATCATCAGCACCATGCAAATCAAAATCACAACAAGATATCACCACATATCTGTTTGGATGGCCATTATAAAAACAAACAAACAAATAAGTGGCAAGTGTTCGATGTGGAGAAATTAGAAACCATGTGGACTGTTGATTGGAAAGTGAAATGATGCAGCAACTATGTAAAATAGTATGGATGTTCCTCAGAAAATTTGAAACAGAACCACCAAATAATGTAGCAATTCCAATTCTGGGCACATGTACCTTTAGGTTTATATATCCAGGATTTGATCCCCAGCACTATAAAAAAAAAAAGTGTACCATGTTATGTGTTTTTTTCCCCACGACACTAACAGAAAAGCCATAATGTATATTCAATTCAAAAGTATTTGTGTGGAAGTGAGCTGTCATTTATTTAATATGGACATTTTAGATAATACATATTTCTGTTTATTGACATAATTGATAACTATACCATTTTTTCTTACTGCATTTCAGTTGCACAAAATCAGATTAATCATAACCTATAGTTCATACTGTGTTCTTACCATTGATCCATGCACAGCTTATATTTAAGTGTACAATAAACATTTATGAATATACCACCCAAAACAAAAGCTGGGAGCTTCATAATCTTATATATGTATGATTTTCCCCAATAACCCATTCCTTTTTACCAACTTGATTTTATTTTCATTAGGTTATCAATATACATAATTGGTTTCATAAATAGTGTCTCTATGTTCTCAAATAAACTTTTGTATTTATATTTATCTAGCCTTAATGTTAACTTTCAAGTAAATATTTTCTTGCTTTAAATTGAAATGGTATATTACTTTTCTGCCCTATACCCTAATCTACGGTCATATATGAAGAAGTAGTTCAATCATGTAAATAGTTATGAAAATAATGTAGCAATTCCAATTCTGGGTACATGTACCTTTAGGCTTAGTAATGCAAACAGATCTAAGTGCCCTTTTAGATCTAGCAAATGTAAAATTGCTATGACTCCTATAATTGTACCTAAAGTAGTAAAAGTCACAATGGGCTAATAACAATAATGGGCTTTAGTTAAGTTATACTTAGTAAGGAGCTACCAAGTAGGAAGTACAGGGTTTTGTTATTGATGGTGGGGGTGGTAACTAAAAAATAAAAAAAAAGGTCTCTATCCAAAGAAAAACATATGTCACAACTAACTGTGATAAAAGGTAAAAATGACACAAATTCTAAATGTTAAGTAAAAACAAAGTGAGAAAAGTGATTATAATTCTGAACTGGGGATGGCATCCGTGTTCTTGAAAAATGTGGCACTTGAGGTTGTAAGAAAGAAAAATGATCTTTTCTATCGAAGTTATAAGGTCATATAAAAACTGACCAAGGTAAAGTACCTTGTTGAGTTACTTTTGAGTTCATGAGTATTTATTTAATATTCCCCTAAAATCTGTTTCCAACAAGGTGGATCTTCAAAGCTGAATGGGTTCAAATACGTCCAACAGATGGGGTTTGAAACACAGGAGCAAGAGTTGTTCCAAAAAGTTATTTTCAAGCATGGTAACCAGTTTTTCCTGAATTGCTCAGCACTTTCCTGTTTTAGCCATGAAAGCTCCATGTTGCTATGATCTGAATGTTGACGTCTTCCCCCCAAATTCGTATGTTGAAATCGTCACCCCAAGGTGATGGTGTCAGGGGCTGAGGCCTTTGGAAAGTGATGATTAGTTATGGAGGCAGAGCCCTCATGAACAGATAGTGTCCTTACAAAAGAAGCCCCAGGGAGACCCCTAGCCCCTTCCACCATGTGAGGTCAGTGAAAAGATGGTTATTCATGAGGAAGTGGGCCTTTAAAAGACCTCAAATCTCTTGGCACCTTCATCTTGGAATTCCCAGCCTCCAGAACTGTGAGAAATAAATTTCTGTTGTTTACAAGCTATCTACTGTATGGTATTTTGTTATAATATCCCCAACAACTAGGACACCTGTCAAAGAACAAACCTGGATGGTTGATTACCTAGCAAACAAAATCATACCTTCTCAATGATTCTGATAAGGTAAAATAGAAGAAATAAAATTTTAGGTAGAAAGGAGACAGGAAGGGAAGGAGAATACAATTAAAAATCTAATCTAAAGTCCTAAGCTTGCCTTGCAGGCTTGTGTGGGACAGGCCCAAAAAAGCAAGACCCATATCTTTAATAACACAGTGGGCTAGCTTCACATCCAAAATTCCTGATGCGATTAGTTTTGAAAGAGAAAGAACTTCACCTTCCACCAGAACTCCAAAAGATCACACCTGTTGTTACACTCAGCTGACCACCCACTGGCTATCAGACTCTTCATCTCCGCTTGCCTCTCCTCCCTGAAGACCTGTTCCGAGGGAATCCACTTCTGCCCTAGGAAAAACTTCAAAGAAAGGAGGCATTTTCCTGCTGAGTACCTCTAACCAACCCCCCTCCCCATTTCCAGTGCCTATAAAAAGAGACTGTAAGAATTCGGGGCTGCTGCTCTCACATCTTGAGGTGGCCCGCATTTCCCTGAACGTGCTTCCCTTTTCCTTGAATTAAACCTCTGTCTTTTCTCTGACTGGTGCATGTTGAAATTCTTTTCTGCACAGACCCAAGAACCCTGGGGGCCCTAAGGTGAGTTTCCCCTTCCCAGGCCAGGGAACTCCTTAGGACTCTCCATGGAGTTATCGAGCTCACCCTGACAATTCCTCCTAATTTCACAAAGAAGCACACACACACATAGACTCACAACTCCAGACAATAGGTGTCAGTTTTAGGAAACTGAACTCAGCCTCCCCTGTGTCTACTACATTTTCTGAGAAGTGAGATTTAAGATCTCAAAGTTCCTTGTCCTCCCAGTTACCTCCAGCAGGACTTCCTTTATCAGGAGTGATAATCCCTTAAACCCACTCAGGCCCCAAATCCTTCCACTGAAAAGATGTGAAATTCTGGCCTTTCTGTGACATCACCTCTCACCTACTTCTCACCTAATTCTGCTGAGCCTGCCTGGTGTTCTTATCAACACCTTTGTTTCCTTAATCCCTTCCCAATCCATCAACCCTGTTCTTGTTTATCAAGCTTACCTGCATACAGCATAACATCCTTGCTGAGATAAAGTGCTTCCCAGTCACAGATTCATTTGGCAACCATTTCTGCCTGTTATTATCCATATGAATTTAAGCAGTCTAGTTAACTTTTCTGAACCTGTTTTCCTCTGCTGGAAAATGAGAGATAATACTGCATCCTATTTCATAGAGTCTTTGTGGAATTAAATAAAGTAAATTTTAATTTTTTAAAATGGTGTATATTTCAGAATTGAGTATACCGTATGATCACACTTTTGTGTAAAAACATGTATCGATAAAACCAAACTCAATACTGGTTAACTTTCAGAAGGGGTATAGAAAAGGGAAGAGAAGGAAAGGAAAGGATCTGTATATTTTGTCTTTGAATTTTGTGAATATTATAGAGTGAGCTTATGTTATTTTGTAATTAATATATAAGCAAAATCAACTGGGCACAGTGGCACACACCTGTAATCCCAGTACTTGGGAGGCTAAGACAGGAGGATCGCTGGTTCAAGGACAGCCTTAGCAAATAGTGAGACTCTTAGCAACCTAGTGAGACCCTGTTTCAAAACAAAAAAACAAAAAGGGCTGAGGTGTAGCTTGGAAGAAGAATGCCCCTGGGTTCATTCCCTAGTACTACACACACACATACAAAAAAGATACACCTGTGGGAAGATCTCAAGAAATGAGGTAAGGGAGATCGCTAGGGTCACACCTGGGTGTCCTTTGAATGCCAGTACTACCAAATTTAAACTTTATCTTCAGAGTAACATCGAAGCATTGAAGGATAAGGAGAATGGGAAAAGTAATAGAAACTGCATTTTGGAAAGAATCTATATTGAGGGTTGATAAGAGTAGGTGGACAAGGTGGTAGATTTGAAAAGGAAATCACAAACTTTCCCCATAGTCACAAAAAGATAATGAAGACCTGATTTATCAGCCAAGGTCAAAGAATATCTGTTCTTTTTATGTTGTCACTGATATTACTAGCTAGTGTGTATTGAGATAGCTGTTAATAGCTAGTAATTTTGAACCCAGCTCAAACTGGCTGACTACCACAAATGGATATCTCATTTATTTCTTACAACTCTATGTGTTAGATACTTTTAATATTTCTGTTGTATAAATGAAGAAACAGACTCAGAGGGGTTAAGATGCTCACCACACATACCTACATAATAAATGGTGTGGCCACATGGTGTGATTCCCTGGCTATACATTCCACCAGTATGTCATAAAGCTGACATTTAAAGTGTCCTCATTGTCTAAGAAAAGTTGCACCAGGCAGAATTAAACAAGCAAAGAAGACTTTATTCAAGATTACTGCAATAGGCAAGACAGACTAACTCAATTCCACTGAAATGGAAGGCAGGAGGGTTTTGAGGTCCTGAGGTGAGTTAGTAAAAACAGTACCACAAAGTGCTATGGGGAAGGTTGGCCAATGTCATTAGGGCCATCTGAGCTTGCTCAGTGTTACCTGCTGAGTTAAGTCCCTACCTTCCCACACAGACCTAGAGATAGGAGTGCTACCTTTCTTGATGATTACACTTGAAAGGCATGGCTCTCAGGTTATTGAAAAAGACATTCCTGGATTGTAAAACCAGCCAGAGGCTGGAAGAAGATTTACATGTCAAAGGAGCAGAGGAAGAAATTACAATTGTAAGTTTTCTAAAGTAAATGCTGTAAGAAAAGGGAGATAAGGAGCCTATAGTTAGGAACATTGTGGTATTCTTGATCATTAATTATTCTTGAGTATGAGATGCAGTAAATTCAGTGTAATTCAGCCTTAATTCTACTGAGGAAATCCATGAGAATGTCAAATAAATCACTGATATAAATAATCTATTTTAAATTATAATATATACAAGTGTTTTATGAAAGTTACTGCACCATTGTACTGAGCATAATCTAACATACATCTTCAAAGTAAAAATTTTCATTTTATAGACATTTAAAAACATAGTAGTTATCCATATGATTCAATAATCACCAAAATAAGAGTCAATATTGATTCAGTATTTATTACATGCCAGACATTAAACCAAATTCCTTCTCACATACTCCCAAGAACAATCCTAGGAGGTAGCTACAAAAATTATCTTCATTTTCTGAATGAAAGAAAAAGATTCTTAGAATGTTACACAGTTTATAAATAGTCTGAGCTGTAAATAGGACTGGCTGCTAAATTTGTAAGACTCAGTCTAAAATGAAAATGTGGGACTTTTCATTCAAAAATTAAGATTTTCAGCCGGGCGTGGTGGTGCACGCTTGTAATCCCAGTACTTTGGGAAGTGGAGACCGGAGGATCCGGGTTCGCGGCCAGTCTCAGCGCTCTCTCGCTCGCTCTCTCTCTCTCTGTCTCTCTCTCTCTCTCTCTACTTAGTGAGGCCCTCCGCAACCTCGTGAGACACGGTTTCAAAATAAAGTATAAAAAATAGGGCCGGGGATGTAGTGCAGAGGTAGAACGCCCCTGGGTTCAATCCCCGGTACCGCAAAAAAAAAAAAAAATTAAGATTTTCAAGACAAGAGAACAGTAAACCAAATGCAGGACTTGTCTAAGCATCCTGCAGTGAGCAGCTGTGGGTGGCACACCTGGAGCCAGCTCTGCGGGCCCTTGAGTGTGTGCTTTCAACTTATCAGATGCATTCCGTCTCTCCTAAGCAACTTATTAAATGGTGAGGTTCCCAGGGGTACCCAAAGTTCTTAAATAGTTATCAATTGACCTGAAATACCTTTTTTGCATGCCTGGAAGATAGAACCTTTCTCATAGGCAGAATCTGGATATTTAATCCCACCTGTATCACACAACTTCTCAGTGAGATATCAAAGTATTATGATGATTTGAAACTCCCTACTGCATTTTTGTCAGAATGTAGTAAATGCCCGGAACAAAAGAACTCCTTACAATACAAAGAGTAACTACAGCTAAGCACTGGCCTACATCCTTCTTTCACTGTATATTCTGATAGCAAGTATTACTGTGTCTGATTAAAACTGAACTTGGATGATATAGCACAATCCTTAGATGACAAGGAACATTACGAATACAAATAAAAGGGTTTTGTTTTGTTTTTTACCTTTGCGGTAAAGAGATAGATACACAACAGTCCTGAGGCTGGTACCAGGCACAGTGAGTATGGGTACTGAGTAAGAAAGAGTTCCTCCACACAGCAGCACAGTACAGCTGAGGCACATGAAATGAAAACATTTTCCAGAGTAGGAGTCCATCATTCCCAGGAGGCGACCACTATCCAGAGCAGCTTCTAGCATCACTCTATGACACATGATTGGAACGTAGCTGCCATTTCATTATAAACAGCACTGAGATAGTAGCAGATTTGGATTTTATTACAAAGTAGATTAGTTTCCACTATGAAAATCATTTTACTCTTTTTGGTAGAATTAAAACCAAAATGAAGCTAAACATAGACCAAATATGATATCTACAGTGAATGGGGATAAAGATTATGTATGTGAGTTTTTTTCTCTCACTTCTACATGTGTACAACCAGTCCTTTGAAAATATTCATATAAATCCTATAACTAAAAATTTATCATTGGTGATAGACTGGAGAGTATTGTCAGGTGGCACATATTCACTAACTGTTATTTGACATTTTGTGCCATTTTTAACAAGTGACTGGTCTTCCTTCTGATTGTATTAACAAAATGTTAGGCAAACTTCTTGAGTATAATTATTATCCTGATTTCAACATAAATATATTTTTCAAAAATAAGTGACTTTTTTTAATTTTCAGTACTAGGGATTGAAACCAGGGGCACTTTACCACTGAACTTCACTCTCAGCCCTTTTTGAGACAAAGTCTTACTAAGTTGCCCAGGTTGGCCTTGAACTTGCAAGGCCTCCATCTCCTGAGTCTCTGGAATCACAGGCATGCATCACCACACCAGGCAACAAACAGCTCTTTTATGAATTGCAGTTTTATGTACTGTTGTTGTTCTGTCTTCTTCCTGATCTTAGAGGAAATGCTTTCAGTTTTTCCCCACTCAGTTTGGGTTTGATGCTATTTGGGTTTGTCATATGTACCTTTATTATATTGAGGGATGGATCCTCTATACCTCATTTGCTCAGGGATTTTATCATGAAGGAATGCTGAATTTTATCAAATGCCTTTTCAGCATCTATTGAGATGATCATCAAATTTTTATCTTTCAGTCTATTTATGTAATATGTCACATGTATTTATTTACATATGTTGGACCATCCTGCATTCCTAGAATAAAAGCAACTTGATTATGGTGTATGGTCTTTTCGATGTGCTATTGAAGTTGATTTGCGGGTATTTTGTTAAGCATTTTTGCATCTCTGTTCATCAGAGATACTGGTCTATAGCTTTCTTTCCTGTTGTGTCCTGGTCAGGTATGGTAACAGGGTATTTGTGTTGTTTCTGATTTGAGGATATTATAAATAAAGCTGCCATGAACATTTTCATATACATCTTTGATGGAAAGGTATATTTATTTCTGTTGGGTAAATACTTAGGGGTGGAATGGATACATCATTTGATAGATGCCAAACTATTCACCAAAATATCCAAACCATTTTCATATTCCAACCAGCAGTGTAAGAGAGCTCCAGTAGATCCACAGTCTTGCTGACCCTTGTAATAAATGACATTTATATCTCTTCCAATATACAGTCATGTACTGAAGAACAATGTTTCAGTCAATGATAGACCATATATATGATGGTGATCCCATAAGGTCTATCATATATTGACATCATAGCTATTTTAGTTTGCATTTATGTAAATATACTATGATGTTTATACAATGATGAAACCACCTAATGACACATTTCTCAGATCATATCCCTGTCATTAAGCTATTCACCACACAGACACAGACACACACACCCATACACACACAGACACACAGACACACACACACACACACACGTATCTCAGTGCTCAGATAATATTCATTGATAATAAAGTTATATATCAAAGTTTCATTGAAAGGATAGGAGAGCAGAGACAGCCATATTTTAAAGGCATGTTTAGAGTATGTCAGCTTTCTGTTAATTTCCCTTGCCACCAGTAGCCACAATGAAAATAATCATTCAAAAATTTCAATGATCAGTAAAATTTTAAGACCAGTCACTTATTTAAATTAATTAGACGTTATTTAATGCCAGAACCATAGCTATTATTTAATTATGGCTACAAAATTTACAAATAAGTCTAACAAATAGGTGAAGGTCAAAAGGGAAAAGTAGAGACAATGTAACTTCTTAGAAAATAGGAATATAACTAGTGTGGTTATTTGTTAACAACTACATCAAAAAAGCTTATATAGCTCCCTGACTTCCTTTTTATAATAGGTCAAATTACATGATAAAATCCCATTCCTGACCATTAATTTCATCATAACTATAGGATATAATCATAGATTTGTACAATCTTAAAGTTGGATGAGCTCTCGATACACCCTGAGAAAGTTTGTTTTGCTTGAAAGTGTCTGATAAGTAGAAGGTTCTTCCGTTTATGGAGCTGAAGTTTGCTGTCTGACCATTTCTTTCTAACTAATGGAGGATTCCCTACTGCTAACAGAGACTTCCTGAGAGAAGGGTGTAGCAATATCGTGCAAAAAATATGAGTTTTAATTATAGTTCCACCACTTTACTTGCCACAGGTTATATTTATCTCCTGTTTCTTCACCTTGTGAAATGGAGATAATAATAAACACATTTTAGAGTTGCTTGAACACTAAGCAAAATTGTTTTAATGCACAGTCTCTAATTGATCACTACTCGTTTCAACTTATGAGTTACATTGTTCTCCCAGTGAGCCTGGTAGCCTAGCTAAAGTTAGGAAAGTCAGGCTTAATCCCAATGAGAACTATTATTACTGATGCCACTTGATTACATTCCATCTTTAGAAGTTTCCTACACTGATACTTCTAATGGGAAATGAGAATTAAAATCTGAGTGTTTCCAAACAACCTCTGTTAAGTCGTTTTATTCATTGGTTCCTTTTTTGTTCCTTAATTTCTCAAATTGCAGAGTGTCTAAGAGTTATCATGTAAAAAATAAGCCAAAAATTTTACATAATGGAAAGCTACATATTTTCATACTCAATTTGGCACCAACAGTACAGCCACAGTTGTTTCAGTGTCTGTCTTTATCTCTATCACACACTGACTCACCTCTCACTGTGATTAATAAAAAGTCAGCCATATTTCAGATAGATGCTCCCAGTAAATCAACAATAGATACCATTAAATCCCTGTCTTGTTGACTACAAAGGGACTGGGGCAAACTCATCAAACCCAATGAGGACATCGGTGACTGCGTGTTTATCTGTATGGCACAACTATGTGTGAAATACCCAAACTCTTACCCCATGCCTACTGTCAGCATCCTGTGACAACACGCTTAATCACCAAGCTCTCTGCACTGGGGAAGCTTCTCTCTTTTTCTCAGCTATTTTTTTAAATATATCTTACTCTTGCCTTTCAAGCCATCCATAAAGCTGTCAATTTTCTGATAGGCACTTCTTTCTCCCAATGTCTATATTTCCCAGAGTACCTAATAATTTAGTGAAATATAGCGGGCATTCTACTCTAAGACAGTGCTTTCAATCTGTATTGATAAATTTTTCAGTGGTCAATTTTTTTCTTACTATAATTAAAATTGTTAGTCACCAGGGAACAATCTGAAAGTCAAGGCAGAATAAAAACAGAAACATCTGACATTTGTGATTTGGAATGCAGATTATTTATTCTGTTTACAAAATAATAATCTTCCTAAAATTATCATTCTTTGTTTTTTCTCTTTCCACCTCTTGACTGGTCATTTCTAAGGATTATTAGACACCAATCAGCTTTCAATAAGACACCAATAAGCTCTCTTTATCCTCTGGCAAGTCATCCATTTGAAATGTCAAATATTTGAAGGAAAGCTGTGTTTCCTCAACATGACAGAGGAACATTTTCTTCAATGCCTCAATGCATTAAGGTGGTCATTCTGGGACTTACCGGCTCTACAGGTTGACATTGAACTAAACACTACCTACCATGCCCACCGTCTCAGAGTCCCATCAATTCCACCTGCTGGATAGTATTTTTTTTTTTTTTTTTGCAGTACCGGGGATTGAACCCAGGGGTGTTCTACCTCCACGCTACACCCCCGGCCCTATTTTTTATACTTTATTTTGAAACCAGGTCTCACGAAGTTGTGGAGGGCCTCACTAAGTAGGGAGAGAGAGAGAGAGAGACAGGAATAGAGAGAGAGAGAGAGAGAGAGAGAGAGAGAGAGAGAGCTGAGGCTGGCCGCGAATCTGGTCTCCGCCTCCCAAAGTACTGGGATTACAAGCGTGCGCCACCACGCCCAGCTGGATAATTTTTTAATCTGGCCACTTTTCACTGCTCAGCACTGCCTCCCTAGTCCAACCACACTATCTCTCACCTGAATTTCATTCAGCATCCCTTATCTGGTCTCCAGTTTCCACGGAGGCTCTCAAAGGCTCCATCCTTTCCTCAGCAGCCAGAACAATTTAATATGTAAATCTGATAATGCATTGTCTTGATTGAACATTCCAGTAACTTAACCATTTCCCTTGGGTGAAGCACAGGTCTACTCTCTCTTCCGTGGATTCTTGCTTTCTTCTGGATACTGCCCCTACCACCCAGCCTGTCTCACAGCCTGCCTGACCACACTGGCCTCCTAAATGTTCCTGGAACACACCCAGCTCACTTTTTTTTAATATACTTTTATTTGTGCATTGTAGTCTCACATCATAATATAGTTCAGAGTGATAGGAACATACATGCACACAGACCTTGGTGAGCTTCCCCCATGGATCCCTCCCCAATCCCTCCCCTTCCCAGCCCATGTTTAACTCAGAGCATGGAACCCCTTTTCCCAGGTCTTTGTGTTGCTGCATCAGAAAGAGTCCTTATCCCAGTCCTTCTTGCTCCTTCCATTCTGTTTTAATTTCTTTCTGGAACTTTCCATTCTCATTATATAGAACTAGATTATGCATTTTCATACATGTGCAAAGCCCACTTTCCCAGATAGAATGTGAACTGCTTGTGGTGTAGTCTTTTCCTCACTCACTCCTCCTCCCTCCATCTGCTCCTCCCCTCCAGTTGAGATCAGTGCCTGGTACAGAGGGTTCAAGACAGACCTACCGAATGAAAGGATGACTGAAGATCCTATCTTAGTTTGAGCATGATGGCTAAAAAAACCCTGAAGAGATAGTTGTCTCCTCCTCCTCCTCCTCCTCCTCCTCCTCTTATTCTTCTTCTTTTCCTCCTTCTTCTCCTTCTTCTTCTGTACTGGTGCTTAAACCCAGAGGTATTCTACCACTGAGCTACATCTCCAACCCTTTCTATTTTTATTTTGAAACCCCAAGCCCTTTTTATTTTTTATTTTGAAATATGGTCTCGCTAAATTGGCGAGGCTGGTCTCAAACCTGCTATCCTCCTGTCTCAGCCTCCCAAGTCTTGGGATTACAGGCTTGTGCCACCACTCCCAGCTGAGATAGATATGCATGGTAAATGTACTTAGGAGAAAATATATTCATGAATGATAGAAATTATTAATGAATTCTGTGATATAGAGAATGTGCTGTCCAAACTTAGAGGAGGTCAAGCTGAAAGTAGAGCAGACATAGAAGCAGCCATAACACAAGGCTGGCTTATGGTGCACTTCATTGAGTAAGGAGTCCTCATTGGCTGGTTCATTTATCCTGAACACCCAAACTTGTTTAGAATGGTCGGCCAGGCTCTCTGGTGAGGGAACTTTTCTTAAAATATCTGAAAGCAATCTCTCGATAGACAGCTTTGTAAAGCTGGAGTGGTAGGTAATATGGAAGATCTGGTTAAAAATAAGTCCACATTTGGAAAAACATTAAAACATTTTGATGTGTAGATAAATTCATGTTTGAATTAGAACTTTCTTTATATATGTAGGTATTTGTCAAGATTAGAAAGAGCTGGATATTTTACAAAACCCTAGTAATAATAGCTTCGGTAAGATGAATAAGTGACTTAATTTTCATTGCAGAAATTTAGAGACACATTTTTTAAACTGCTATGGTCAGGAAAATTTCTCCAGGGAAACAGACACCTTCCACTTTTCTTCTTTACATGAATAGAATACTGTTTCTAACTTCAAGCTGTCTTGAATGTTTCTAACTTGAATGTTTCTAGCTTCAAGCTGTCTCATGGATATAAATGGCTATTTTAGCTGCAGCCATTATACCCATGTTTGGACATTCTAATGAAGGAAGGAGCAAGTGCAGAGAGATATGCCTTCCAACTAAAGAACTTTTCTGGAAAACTCATTCACGAATTTCTGTTTACATTTTGTTATTGGTACTAAATATTGAACCCAGGGCCTCGTGCACACTAGACAAGTGCTGTACCACTAAGCTACACCCCCAGCTTCTGTTTACATTATATTAGATACCTCCATATGAAAGAAAGGGAAGATGGGAAACATAGTTTTATCTGAGCACTTGACACCTCTATTACTATTGAATTGCTTTTAGTAAGAAAAAAGGAGTGAGAGGATACCAAGTGACATTATGTAAATATTCACAAACTATCCCAAATACAGAAATAACTAAAGTATGAGTTCCATGGGGAAGAGATTATATTTGTTTCATTCACTCCTCTATCCCCAACACCTAATCATAATGTACAAATTTCAATGAATTAAGACAATCCCAACAAATTAATATATGAATGACTGGTGTTACGTTGGTCTATACGTTAGAGAAGTTACAGCTAGGCAACATGTCTGTGTTGTTTTTGTGTGGGCCACTACCCCTTTAATCATCTGGGGGTATCACTTGATGAACCTCATCTGTGTCCCTATCAGGTAGATCCAATCCAAATCATGTCAAATATCTACTTTCTTATGTGAAGTTTCATAAGCTATTGTTCAAAGATTTGATTTAAAGGTTCCAAGTACTCACCAATTGTAATTCAATATAATAATTTCTATTTTGTAATGGGCATATATAGGCAAATACTGTAATTTCAACAGGCTATGCTTCCAAATTCTATGTGTAAGTCTACTACTAGAGAAATTTAGAAAAGGCCTTCTTTGCTGGATGTGTTGGCACATGCCTGTAATCCCAGTACTTGAGAGGCTGAGACAGGAGGATTGCAGGTTTAAGGCAGACTCAATAATTTAGTGAGACTCTCAGAAACTTAGCAAGACCCTGTTTCAAAGTAAAAAATAAAAGGGACTGGGGATATAGTTCAGAGGTAGAATGCCCTGGGTTCAATCCCAAGTACCAAGAAGAAAAAAAAATCTTTTTAATGAAGTGGCTTTGACAAGAAGAGAAAAACTCCCTCTCTCCTACTCAAAAGCCTTGGATCAAAATTTCCTTCTGGTTTCAAGTCTCCACTTAGGGAGATCCTCTCTCAAAAATTAAAAAAGGACTGTGGATGTAGCTCAGGGGCAAAATGACCTGGGATCCAATCCCTAGTACAAGAAAGAAAGAAGAAAGGAAGAAAGAGAAAAAGAAAGAAAGGAAAATTAAGTACCTAAATGGCTGTCTTGAAAATTATCTTTTCCCCCCTTTTAGTTCCTAAGTTTCTACTTTTAATTGGGATGAGTTTAGTGTTGAGTTTTCTGGGGGATTTTCACCTTTTTTCTTTATACTTTCCTATCTTTTAAATTTTGTTCAAGTAATCAGAGAATAAAGATAGCTGGCATTACATGTAACGATGAATTTTAAGACCTGAACAAAATATATGATGGCTCAATATTATATTGTAGCACTGTAGCCACAGAAATTAGACTTCGTCACATACACAACAGATTTGAATCTTCAAGTCATTGAGAAGTGAGGAAATAATGAAGAAACTGAAAGAAAAATGTTGGTAAGAGTGGAAATAAATATGAGAAAAGGGGAATGTAAAAACACAGAGATAATGAGTATATAAAACAGGTTATTGAAGCATTGAGTATAGAGGTACAAATAAGAAGCAAAGGAGCATAAAATATATGGCTGCCAAAAACAAATTTAAAGAGAATCAGAAATACAGCTACTTACTCTATTTAAAAATTTTCTATTTGTGTATGTGTTGAATAAAAGACCAAAGTGCCTGTTTCAATGAAAGTCTCAGCATTTTTTCTACTTAATTATCTTCAGATTAAAAAAATAAATAAGGGGAGGTGGGCATGGTGGTGCATGCCTATAATCGCAGTACTTGGGAGACCAAAACAGTAGGATTTCAGGTTCAAGGCCAGCTTCAGCAACTTAGCAAGGCTTTCAGCAACTTAGTGAGATCCTGTTTCAAAATTTAAAAAAATAAAATGGGGCAATGGGTCTGGGGGTGTAGCTTAGAGGTAGAATACCACTGAGTTCAATTCCCAGTACCCTCCCACATACACAGAGAGAATTGTTTTAATAATTGGTATATTAAGGTACACCCTAAGTTTTATATGTTGATAATCCTGACATTTTGAATAAAACTAATGAAAAGTAAAAGTTAGGAATATTATCTATAACTTTAATATAGTTCAATGTCATGTGTGAGTTGGTTTCAGAGATGAAAATCAATAGAATAGAAGTTCATAGGAACAAATATTTCAAATTCATTGATCAATCCCCATATCTAGAGAGGTGTCTGGATCATAGCATACCCTCAAAAACTATTTGATGAGTGAATGGATAAATCTAGCAAGAAAAGAGTGGCTCAGTCCATCGAGAAGTGAAATGTACATTATACTGTTTATATGAAGTTAAAAGAATAAATGACATGCCTTGGATGAAAAAAATGGACTACTTAATCAGAAATGAAGCCTAGACTTCAAAATCCCAACCATATATCATAGTTGCCAGTAAAATTACCTAATTTTCTGGTAAGATTTTAGTAAAGAGCATGTGAAGCATTCGCAACACTTGTGAAGTGTTTGTTATATAATAAAAACTAAAATTTCTCTTTTCATATTTATTTTTGAAAATGCAAATTGAATATTTCTATTGTAAATCTAATTTAAAGATAGCTGCATTCATATTATGAAGGACTATCAATAGCAACCTGAAGTCCTTGTGACACAACAGATCTTCAATAAATGTCCTCCATTAGCCAGGCGTGGTAGCGCATACTTCTAATCCCAGAACTTGGGAGGCAGAGACCGGAGGATCCGGGTTCGCGGCCAGCCTCAGCTACTTAGTAAGTTTTCTGGGGGATTTCACAACTTAGTGAGACCCGGTTTCAAAATAAAGTATTAAAAATAGGGCTGAGAGTGTAGCTCGGAGGTAGAATGCCCCTGAGTTCAATCACCGGTACCGCAAAATAAAAAAAAAAGTCTTCCATTTGTTGTACCATGTGGTCAGAGCAACATGAACTCCTCAAATTTCACTTGCTACTTTAGTGGATCTGTTCTGGAAACCACAGAAGACATGTATACAGTTAATGGACTGCAAAGGTATGATGTGAAATGACATCATTAATAATTAACGGTAACAGAGTCATTTTGTGAGTTATCTTACAAAGGAGGAATGTGGAAGGTCTAACCTTATAACCAATCAAAAATTCCCTGGTTAAGCAAACAGTGATCGAAGAAATTCAGCACTATTCTACATGGTCACAAGGGAATGATTAATAGTGGCAACAGAAATATGGCATGCATGAATATTTTTACTGCAGACGTTCTCTAGGCATTTCACTTTCTGAGACCATATGACCTATCAGAGTTGTTCAACCAGCCAATGACCACTTTATTTCAAGTCAATCAAAAGTGGTGTGTTTATAGCACCAGAAATTATGCTTAGAAAATATTACACTTATGAATATGGAGTCATTCATGTTTTCTCTGGTATATATCTGCTTAGTAAATTTGTTACATGAAACAGACATATACACTTAACACATAATGTTTCAGAAAATGAAGGGTCATTGAAACATTACTATCAATTTGAAGCTTTATACTTTTTTCTCCATGTTTTTCATTATAGACCAAAAAGAAGAGTAATAAAATATGCACTAACTGCATGGAAGTCCACTTAGAGCAGATGGTTTCTGGAGGGTAAATTTCAAAACATGTGCCAGAGAGTACTGTGCAGTATACAGTTTTCCTGACACCACAAACTGCGTGAAGAACGGCAAATGCAATAGTCCTTATTAGCGAAGTAGAAGCTCATCCAGTGTAAATCACAGTACAGCTACCTTTCCTCTAGTGTTTTGTCATGTAGACTAAGAGAAGGGCAAAAGTCACATTGACTGATGCTTATTATTTTGGAGATTTTGTGGATAGGATATAAGGACAAGACATATCCATGTTCTCATCAAATAGTACAGTGAATCTTGAAAATTCTTGGTGAATCTTCTATATTCTTTAAGTTGTTAGAGAAAATATTTGAGAACACACGCCAAGCATGGTGGCACAGGCCTGTAATCTCAGTGCATGGGAGGCTGAGATGGGAGAATCGCAAGTTCAGAGCCAGCCTCAGCAATTTAGCAATACCCTCAGCAACTTAGTGAGACCCTGTTCAAAATTTTAAAAAAAGTAAAAATGTTGGGGGTGGTGTGGGGGAGTAGCTCAGAGGTAGGATGTCCCTGAGTTAAAAAAAAAATGAGAACACATTGTAATGGTAAAAATTCGTGGTTGCTATCTAGAATGTCCACCAAAGTCCCATGTGTTAAACTATCAGTTCCTGGCTTGGTGCTATTGGGAGGTGGTGGAACTTTAAGAAGTGGGGCCAATGGGAGATCTTCAGGTAAATGGGGGCGTGCTCTTGAATGAGATTGTGAGACTGTGATTCTTCTCTCTCTCTGTGTTCACTAGCTTACCAAGATGAGCGTGGGTTTGCTCTGCCATATACCTCTGCAATGAAGCACTACTGCCCTACAAGCCCAAAAGTAATGGGCCAATTAATCATTGACTGAAATCTCTAAATTCTTGAGCCAAAAATAAACCTTTTCTTTTTATAAATTGATCACCACAAGTATTTGTTTTAGTAATGCATAGCTAAACTAACACACAAAGTTTGTAGGGTAGAAGGGAGGAAAGGAAGGAGAAAAGTTGTATAAATTGTGTTGTATACATGGATGAATGGAGAGATGTATGGGTAAATAGGTAGATAATTAAGAATAACAAGCATAAATTATCAAAATTCTAATTGGGCTATAAAACAAAATATGAATATGCTGAGTCTCTCAAGCCAAATATAAGTAGATAATAGGATGAACTAAATATTTCTGGTTTGCTCAATTGCTTGTTTATAGAAAATAATATAACTAGCCAGATTTTTAAACTCTAACTTTGTGTATGTTATTGACTTTCACTATAAAAACACTTTGGAATTACACTGTTCTTCCAAAACCTTTAGAGTCATATTTTTAATGCACTTCAACTCAATTTTTCTTCTTATATATATATATATATTTTTGTGTGTGTGTATGTGTGTGTGTAGTTCTGGGCATTGAAGCCCTGACCTTATGCATGCTAGGCATAGGCGCTACCCCTGATCTATACATCCAGCCCAACCCTTAATTCTTAATAATGAAAAGTCTGACAAAATTATCTGGGTTGACCAATGCATGTTGAGTTACACAATACTCTTTTTAATATTTTTAATTGTGGTAAAAAGCAGATAACACTTCAGTAAGAATATCTACTATGGAAAAGACAAAAGATAAGTGCTGGTAAGGTTATGGAGAAAAGGAAACCCTTGTGTACTGTTGGTGGGAATATAAATTAGTAAAGACATTGGTATGGAAAATAGTATGGAGGGTACTCAAAATATTAAAAATCAAACAATCATATGTTTTAGCAATCTCACTTCCAGGTATGTATGTAAAGGAGGTGAAATCAGTATGTTAAAAGACATCTGCATCCCCACGTATTGCAACACTATTCAAGATAGTCAAGAAATGGAAACAATCTTAGTGTCCATCAGCTGTATGATAAAGAAAATGTGGCACTTACACACAATGGAATACTGTTTGGGCATTAAAAGAATGAAATCTTGTCATTTCAAACAACATAGATGGAAATGGAGATTATCATGTTAAATCAAATAGGCCAGGCACAGAAAAACAAGTACTGGATGATCTCATTCCTACTTGGAATCTGAAAAAGGCGATCTCATAGAAGTTGAGAGTAGAATGGTGGTGACCAGAGTCTGAGGCTTATTCCATCATATATATATATATATATATACACACACACATATACACACATATGTATCACATTCTGTTCATCTATTCATCTGCAGATAGACATGGATCGCTTCTACTTCTTGACTATTGTGAAAAATGTTGCTGTAAACATGAGTATATAGATATATCCTTGAGATCTTGCTTTCAATTCTTTTCGATACATATCCAGAAGTGGTGTTGCTGGATAATATGACAGTTCTAATTTTAATTTCTTGAGAACTCATGTTTTCCATAGCCATGCACCATTTCACAGTGCACAAATGTCCTAATTTCTCCATAAAAAAACCATTACTTATTTTCTGTTTTTTGATATATCCTGTGGGTATACGATGATATCTCATCATGGCTTTGATTTGCATTTCAGTAATGACTAGTACCACTGAGAACCTTTTCATATGCTTGCTGATCATTTATGCAAAATCTTTGGGGAAGTGTCATTTTTGTTGTTGTTGAGGTAGCAGTCCTTTGTATGTCCTAGATATTGAGCCCTTATAAGATGTATGATTTGAAAATATTTTCTTGTCTTCCATATGTCTTTTTAATCTGTTGATTGTGTCCTTTGAGATACAGAAGTGTCTACTTTGATGTAATCCCATTTATCTATATTTGCATTTGCTGTCTATGCTTTGGGTGTCATATCCAAGAAGTCAGTGTCAAATATGCTGTCGAGAAACTTTTCTATTTTTTTTCTTAGTAGCTTTATAGTTTTGGGTCTTATACTTCAGTCCTTAATCCATTTTGAGTTCATTTTTGTATGTAGTATAAGGACCCAAACTCATTCTTTCGTTTGTTTGATCTTTTTGTTTTTGTCGTACTGGGGATTGAACCCAGGGCATTCTATCTCTGAGCTAGCACCCAGCCCTTCATATTTTCTATTTTGAAACAAATAGGGTTTCAATAAGTTGCTGAGGTTGGCCTTCAACCTGTACTCCTCCTGTCTTGGCCTCCCAAGTACTAGGATTACAGGTGTGTGTCACCATGACTCACCTCAACCTCTTTCTTTTGCATGCAAATATTGTAATAGTCCATTCTCTTTTTCTTTCATTCTATCTCTTGCTCCATCCCCTCCTCCATTCACATGAATTTTTTGAATTTCAAAAGCATTACCCCCTGTTATTGCTCCTTATTTTCTCTCATGCTTGTATCTAGTATTTGGAATATTACAATTAGCCTCAATGAAAATTATCATGATCAGTAAACAAGGATTGTCATTTCAGGTAGAGAGTCAAGGGAAGTGGTTGACTATTTGAGAAGTTTCTTCTCTGTCTCTGATAACATAGAGCGATAAAGCTTACAAATTTTAAATAAGAGAAGTAGCTCTGAGCCACATAATTTTATTTTTTTTTACTGTGACTGCCCTTTAAGAAATGGCTTCATGTGAGTCTCAGTATTTATAAAAAGTTATTCATCATTTATTTCTCATAGGAAGAATAGGAAGATAGAAGACATTAGATGTTTGATTTATTAAACATAAATACTGGCAATATAATATTGCATTGTATACATAAAAAATGATAACTCCTTTCCTGGAGAGTATTTATATAATTGTAAGACCTGTTATGAGATTTCAGTCTATTCCCATGTTGGTCCATTAGGTCATACAGATCCACTATCAGATAAAAATCCCATCTGGTTGCACGAAAGTATTCCAAGTTGATTATAAGTAAAACCTCTCAAATTTTTGATATTACTACCTTTAAAATATCATGTGTTGTCTCAGATGTATCAAGAAGCTGCTATTATTGAGACTTTATTCTCTTTTCTATGTGAAATCAAATTCTCTCCAGGGTACATTATATGACTTATTAAAATAGTCTGTTGGTAGGCAAAATTCTTACTGTGACCAGAAGACTTTAAAATTGGTGGCAAAGGAATTTGGACAGTCTCAGAGAAAAAGAATCATTGAATTGGGTATTTGAAGTTAGGTTTAATGGCCTAATTTCATGTGAAAATATAGGTGCAAGCTCAGACATATTTTGATACAAGTATCTGGGAACTAGATATTGAACTAAACAATTTACAGACCTTGGAATAAGTAGAAAATTACTCTTGAAATCATGTTAAAAGCAAATGTAAAACTGATCACATTGGAATAAAAATCATCATGACTAGAAAAGTATTTTCAGCATGTATGACTTGTATTTAAAATGAAATGATTTTCTATATTTTAGATCATTTGTGTCTCATATCACATTTAAATAATTATTTTCTTCTTCTCAAAGTTATATTACATTTTAAGCAGATAAATGAAACAGAAACTTTATTAACTAACATATGTCCAATCAGTACACTATGAATCAAAAAGTTGAGGAAGCTATAATTGATGACAGAATTCTAACGTTGTAGATGTCTGCCAAGGTTATTATATTCTATAAGACACTTAATTATTTTGTTGAAATACTTTCTTCAAAACAGTTTTCATTTTCTTCCCAATTTTTACTTAAGTATATTTGCATGAAATCTCAAATATTTCCAATATGTTTAACCAATGGCAACATTTGTTTAGTCCATATAATTTACCAGGCTAAGAGAAGAAGAGTGAATGCTAATGTACATAAACAATTCATCCTAGGACAGTACACAAACGGACAGACAAGTAAACAAGCAAGAAACAAAAACCAACTTTTTGCACCGTTAAGAATTCAGTCTGTGACTTTGTGTGTTTATTTACTAACCAACAGTTTAACATGACTTAATGTTAAAATACAGAAAGCATGATATTTATTTTACTAAAAAAAAATTTTAAAAAGTACTGAAAGTACTTTCAGAGAAGCAAATTAGAATTCTGACACACTTCTTTATTACCTTTGTTGGATTTTGAGATAATTTTATGAGTAGCCCACTTACAAATGGAAATTGTAAAAAAAAAAAAATTCAAGTAGATGAGAGTGTAGTTCCATGACAGAGCTTTTGCCAAGCATGCAGGAGGCCCTAGGTTCAATCCTCAACACACACACACACACACACACACACGCATGCACACACGCATATGCGCACACACGCACACACACGCGCACACACACGCACACACGCACGCACACACGCACACACACATGCACACCCACATACACACCACAAAATCCCAACCAGATTTAGTGACCTTTTATATGAAAATAAAATGATTTCATATTATATTGTGAACATTTCACCGACATTTTCTAAGCAATTAACGCAACTGTCTTAAATTCTAAGGACAACCTATTTCAAATGCTATTCTGCAGATTAATTAATTGAATTCTTTCTGTCAAAATAAATGATAGACTTTTTTTTAAAAAATCACATTATGCTGGGTGTGGTGGATCACGCTTGTAATCCCAGTACTTGGGAGGCTGAGACTGGAGGATCCGGGTTCCCGGCTAGCCTCAGCTACTTAGTGAATAAAAGAATAAAAAAAAAAATAAGGCTGGGGATGTAGCTAGGAGGTAGAATGCCTCTGGGTTCAATCCCCAGTACCACAAAAAATAATAAATAAATAAATAAATATCACATTATTATGAGGAATTACAAGATTAGTCTTTCTGAGTAGATTTCTCTAAAGGCTGAAATCTATGCATAATGTTTACTCAAGACAGAGGACAAGATTTCTACATATGAAGAATCACCGATTAATAACTAATGTCCTACTTCATCTTATGTTTATGTGAGAGTTCCATTGGATTCCCTAGAGTAACTTTCCATAGAATCATAAAATTTTAGAGCTGAAACAAATCTTAGAGATACTCTCCACGGCACCTGAGGCCACAAAGCTTTGAAAAACAAAAATTAATAATATAATAAGGAAACAATGCAAATACTATGCAAAATCCAAAATCATTCCTTTGAAAAGATTACTAATAGACAAAACTCATGCAAGATTATCCAAGAGAAGAAACATTAAAAATCACAAATCAATAAAACACAACATGAGAAGGGGGCATATTAGTCAAGGTTTTACAAATCATAAGAAAAAATAAAATGAATTAGTTTATGTTAGTCAAAAACAGATAAAATGAACAATTTCATAGGAAAAATATAAGTGATCTAAATGTACCCAATGAAAAATATAAATAATCCAGCCAGGCATGGTGGCACACACTACTACTTGGGAGGCTGGGACAGGAGGATTGCAGGTTCAAAGCCAACCTCAGCAATTTAGCAGGACCCTCAGCAATTTATCAAGACCTTGTTTTAAAATAAAAAATTAAAAAAGGGCTGAGGGTATAGTTTGGATACAGAATGCCTGGGTTCAATCCTCAGTACCACACACTAAATAAATAAATAACCCAATTGATCACTATCACTTAAAAAATTGAATCAACCAGGAAAATATTCCCCAACAGGATTTATAGGCAATTGTTAGAAAACTCAAAAGAAATACATAATTAACATAAATCTATGTCAGAGAAAAAAGGGAAAACTGCCCAACACATTTATTTTTACTTATTTTTATGGTACTGGGTATCGAACCCAGATGCTTCTACTTCTGAGCTACCACCCCAGCCCTTTTTATTTTTTAATTTGAAACAGGTTTTGGCTACATTGCTGAGGGTCTTGCTAAGTTGCTAAGGCTGGCCTTGAATCTGCGATTCTCCTGTCTCAGTCTTCCAAGTACGGGGATTATAGGCATGGGCCTCCATGCCCAGTTCCAACACATTTTATAAGACTAATAAAACTTTGCTATCACACATTGGTCACCTAAAGTAAAGCCCCAATTTGTGTGTGTGTGTGTGTGTGTGTGTGTGTGTGTTAATGGGGATTGAACCCAGGGGCATTCTACCTCCAAGCTATACCCCCAGCCCTATTTTTTATTCTTTATTTTGAAACAGGGTCTCACTAAGTTGCAGAGGACCTCACTAAGTAGCTGAGGCTGGCCGCAAACACAAATCCTCCTGTCTCAGCCTCCCAAGTGCTGGGATTACAAGCATGTGTTAACCAGCATCATTTAAATAGAAATGCAAAGCCACCATATACAATACAATCTGAATCCAGAGTGATTTATTCCAGGTTCGCCATCTGAAACTCTATAAATGAAAGGCACTATACTAACAAATAAATAAAGGACACATAATAATCCTAAAAGAGCCTTTCTTATTAGAAACTTCTAATATCGGTCTATTTTAATTACTCATTCCAGGTAGACATGTGATATATATCTTTGATAAATATTGAGATAGACAGAAGATAAAGTGTTTAACTTCCCTCCAGTTAAAAGAGAATTTTAACTACAAATATTATTTTCTCTTTTTCCTAATCAAAAGTTTAGAACACCACTGGAAAATTCAGTCTGAATTAAAAATTTAATTAAAATATATACCCTCCCAAAGCCTATAGCATCTTTATTGATATTGGCTGACAACCTACATACAATAAGGATCGTATTTTAGAAGTAATGTCACAAACTCAAGTTACCCAATAACTTTACAGAACTTGGTTTCATTAAAGTATTGCATGTGCAGTTCTGACTCATGGAGTTGAGAATTAGCAGAGTAAAGAGGAGCTCCAGTCATAACAAGAAGCTCAAAGCAAGCCACTCCCTTCTCTTCCTCCTCCTCCTCCTCTACACCAAGAACTTACCCACCTAACTCAGACACAAGGTTATTAAACCCGACATCTAGATCTGAAGAGTCCACTTCAGGAAAATGAAAAGAAAGTTTCAAGTAAAGTTCATATTTGCATGGTGGGGTTGCTGGGAGCTTAGTGGCTTGGGTGGAGGGGTTGTATATGAGTTTTCATTTAAGTTAAGAATTCTCAAGGGATACCCCATCTTCATTGAAAACATTCAGTCTCTTCTAAAGACGCATGAATTTGCTAAGGGAGCCATACAAGGTAACAGATACCTTGTTAAGCCCCAAGTTTTCAATTCTGTGAATATTTCAAAGAAATTCACATAGGTACACTAAAATAGGTTGGAAATCACAATCTAGAGCTTATATATTATTGTTATTGATATTATTATATTAGAATACAAGTATATTCCCATGACTGTATGATTATATTATATAGTTATATATATATATATATATATATATTTTTTTTTTTTTTTGCGGTACCGGGGATTGAACCCAGGGGCGTTCTACCTCCGCGCTACACCCCCGGCCCTATTTTTTATACTTTATTTTGAAACCGGGTCTCACGAAGTTGCGGAGGGCCTCACTAAGGAGAGAGAGAGAGAGAGAGAGAGAGAGAGATAGACAGAGCTGAGGCTGGCCACGAACCCGGGTCCTCCGGTCTCCACCTCCCAAAGTACTGGGATTACAAGCGTGCGCCAGCACGCCCGGCCCTAATTATATTATTTACTACATGCTATATTTACATTGTTATAGGTTCCACATATGTGACGATGGGACAAAGAGTTAAGATAATATTGTTTCAGAACTTCCATGAAGACAAATGTTCCTCAAGTTTAAGGCTTCGTCTCATGTAGATCAATTTAGATTTTAGTCTATGCAGACCAAAACACTGGCTACTTGCAATAGCTACCAGTGCACTTAGCAATGGTATATATATATTATATATAGCCTTAATTGCTGAAATCACTCTCACCCACAATTTTTGACAATATAATCAGAAGATTAAAATAAGGATGCAAATATTCTAGATAGCAGCACACATATGAATTTTTATCCCCCATATACACTATAATCAAATGTTAAAGAAAAAAATCTTTTAATTGACTATATACGCATATATTATCTCACTGTTTTTCTTTTGAAAATATTTTAAGTATATGAAATAAGACTATATTTGCAAGACAACTTATTTTACCCCATGAAGAAGGCAATGCATTATCATCTTAATTCTATTTATCTGATTATTTCCTTCCAAAATTTAACCAAATGCTTTATTTTCTTTTAATAAGGCTTATACAATGCAAGATGATTTCTGCTCTTCTATGAAAAACCTCTTACTGAAATGGAAGGTAAATTCTGTAGTTATTCACTAGACTAGCATTTTCCCACTTAATTTAAAATATATTTTCTTTAAGTAAGCTTCACTTATTGTCACATATACTATAAATGGTAAAAGCATAAAGTAATTCAGTTTATCATATTGAATTGGACACTTCAAAATTGTCAAAAAGAATTAGGTGGAAATTTCTCATTTTCAAAATTATACACACCTAAAATTGAATTATAAATGTGGTTGTAGATCTTCAAAAGGACAGGATTCTCTTGTGAAATTATAACTTAATTATTCATTTCTGGTTTAGAAATAATTTGGATTATCTTGAAACAAATGAAAGGAAGAAATATTAGCAATATATACATATGACTGGTTTCATAGAAAAAGTGTTAAATAAAATGAGCATCATTTGAGCAAGTATCATTCGTTAAATAATTTCACACCTACCATCTTCATATAGTATGATAAAGATTGTGTGGTGTTTATTACAGTTGTAAACATTTAATGGCTGATAATTAAACAGCATCCGTATTGAATCCTGCAAGATTTAATTAAACATAGCATGCTGCAGATGTGAGATTTAAATTACTACTTATAATTACATGTAAAACACAATTGCTAATATGATAACATGAAATTCTGAGAGAAATTTTGCAATTTTCTCTCAAGAACCTTTATTTTGAATTCCTTACTCCATTTTTATTATGAAGCATTTTGTCAACAGATAACATAATAAACATGTCAAATATGTTTATGAATGTTGGTTCTGAGTGGAGGAATATTATCTCAGAACTTTTTCTTTTGTACAGTAACGAAAGATATAGCAAAAAATAAAAAGAAAATTGCAATAGACCCTCACCTAACTACAAATAATTCAAATAAAAGAAAAATAGGAACCAGCCCAATTCCATCATTAGATGCAGGGAAGTAGGAAGGAAAATGAAAAGGATTTTATTTTTCTTCAGTTCCTGCATCATATGTAATTCACATATTTGCATATTATTTATAAAAAGTCAGTGAGGAATGTTACAGTATAATATTGATTTAAAGGGAACATTAAAAATTTCATATGGGAAATCTATCAAGTACTGAGAAATTTTCAGCCTTCTTTATTCATTATTAAGGATAGCTTTGAAATTTTTATCTGTACATTGTATAAGAAGCACAGTGAACGTGGAGTATTTTATAGTTGGTTACACACACTAACTGATTACACATATCATTTAATGTACCTTCCATAATGGTAATTTGTGCTACATTATAGAGTAGGAGAACAGAAATGAAATGTGCCAAAGACTAAATTCAATTTGCACCATTTTGTGATACTGTATGTCTGCAGTGTTTTAGGATCACAAATGTTTGCAATGAGAATCTTGTCAGTGAGGACTCTGAGGCCAGAAATGGCTAATGTTCAAGTCACTAACAAAGGATGGCTTGAATCTCCATATTCCTCATCTCCACAAGCATAAAAAAGGCACAATTTATTTTTAGTAAATTACGGGAGTGAATTACATCCTAATATCTAAATTAATTATCCAGGTCATTCTTGATTAACACTTCTCTTGTCACTATTGTATTGCAAAGAACTACCAAATTTAAAAATCTGCAGGTGGGCTGAGAGGAAACTATAAATAACTCATTCAACAAGAAATAATTTGTCAGATCATATATGCTCATTATATGCATATATATTACCGTAATTGTCCATGGCATTTTAAAATAAATGAAACAGATTCAAAGTTATCATTCAAAGAGAATATTCTGATAAAGAAAATAGATGGATCCTAGCAATGGAGCTGTCCAGGGCTCCATATGTATGTGACGGTTTCTTATTTACATGTTGCTCATGTTTATGCATGTTCATAAGAATACAGCTGCTACCCCATTCTCCAGAAATCACAGACACCGGTCAAGTCTACAAACAGCCACATTTGAGCTTGTAATGTATTTATCATAAAAAGCTAGAGCTCTAATGGTAGGGAGGGGGGAAATTGGCACAATTTGCTTTGAAAAGATAACAGGCATTTTTCAAAAAACAAATACTGTATATTCAATTTAGATCCTTTAGGTGCTTTCATGTTATAGGAATTCTGCTGGTGATGAAAACAGCATCCAGCCAATCAAATGGCGGTACCCTAGTGTCATCCAAAGTAGAAGCCTAGTGTTTAAAATAACCCTGATGAATTATTCATAGAGCTGATGTTTATGCAAATTAGAGAATCATGCATCCACCTGACCACCAAGGGAAGAAAAAAACACAGGGGGAGAAAAAAAAACACCACAATGCTTTTAGCATTCTCCAGAACCTATGTAATCAAATGATAATATTCTTTCATTAAATGCATCAAGGAATTACAGTCCTTACCTGGTTAGTTTGTAGGGCCTTCAGATTTTCTGGATGAAATAACTGTGCGTGCAACCAATAAAACTGAACTGAAAAGCTGATTAAGGGCACTTACTTAATGCAAAGCCACTCACTGAATATTCATATGATGCCTGTGTTTATGCAAATTAAGGCAAAAGAAAGCCCATGGGGATTGGTTGCCATAGCCCACAAATACTGTGTACAACAGAAAATATAGAGAATAGTGACAAATAAATCTTGAAATTCATAGCTTTGAAACAACAAAGGAAAAATAGTAAAATATTAAAAAGCCTAGGTGAATTATAGTTTTAAATTGTTTTATTTAATCATATTACTTTAGAACTACTGGTTATTCCTACCACATAATGATGTATAATTACCTTAACGCTAAAAGATACCATCACTTGTACTTGTCAGCTTCATTTATCCCACAACTATTTATCTGAGCAGATTCCTTAAGCACAGAGAGTAAAGAAAAAAAAAATTGTAATAAAAATATAATTCAATGTAATAATAACCAAACTCAGGGTCATGTGTGGCCCTATACTGTCTTTCATGTAGTGATCCTTCAGTGGTAAAATCTTACTAAGGAATGAAATATCAATGGAAGACCTGCAATGGGGGTCTCCAATGAAGACCTCCTTGTTTCTTATTATTTATAGGCATCTGCTCCATTTGAAATGGGGATTATTTTATATTAGATGAGATACTGTGAAACTTTTAGCCAAGAACATTCTGGCACGTAGTTTTAAAATCTAAAGATTTCACTTTTGGAACCCAAATGCAACAATATCCTCTGAAATGCATGCTAGTGTGCAGTGTCCCAATGACAAAAAGATGCGAGTCTTCACATCTGTGTGTGAAAACTGATTATAGGCATTGACAGGATTCCTAACATTTAAATGAAACAATGCAAGTTTGGCATAAAATGCTTTAGATAGTCAAAGATCTTCTTCATTTTTTATTTTTCAAACAAGTAAGAAGTAGAGAAGACTAAAAATGGTGGAAACTGTTGAGTTTTTTATGGTTTCTCTTTGTTTTCTGGTACATTCTTTCACAGCCTAAAAAATAAGAGGGTGGTGTTCTCCACGGCAGTTACCACTGACTGAAGAGTCTTTAACATTTTCCAAGTAATTCTCACATCCACACTCCACAATCACTTTGGTCTCCCCCAGGTAATCTAATGAATTTTCAAGTATTTTTGAGATGTAAAAATATTGAAAGCGGCATAAGCATCTATACAAAGCTGGCTATACTTATAAATGTTGAAAAGACAGGATCCAATTTCTGAACATTGTTTTCCTAGAAGGAATTTTAAAAAGAGATTTCTGTGTGGCACCGTATGGTCTCCTAATCGCAGCTTTCATGGTGGCAAATAACTTCCTCTCTTTTTCAGCTGCTCATTGGATTTCCATGACACTAATCCTCATAGATGTACACTTATGCATATATACAAATATATATAAAATATATATTCTAAAAGTAGATATTTCTATAAAGCATATTATATGTATTTGTTCTAATTGATGACTCCTTAAAATTCTGTTTTGCTATTTCAGAATTGACTTGAAAAAATGTGACTGACATATCTAGAATTAAGAATAAAGTTGGTAAATTTTTCGAAACTGAATTTTTGTTATTTTTATTGGTTATTTTTTCATTTAATGTGTTAATTATTTATTATATTCATATAAATCTGTTCCAAAATACAGAATAAAAGTAATGGATCACTAGCAGTACATCTGCTTTCCTCATAATTTAATTTTTTTCTTCTATTGATTTAAGAGTGTATGTTATGGAAGGGGGACTGGTAATTTCTTAAAGGTATTAATTAAAGAACCCTAAATCAAAAGCCTTAAAAAAAAACAGGCCAGTAAGAAAGCAACTGACATTTATAAAGCTTTCTTACCTCCACAAAAATTGCTTTTTTTAAAAAAATCAATTTTAAACATTGAAAATTTTCAACTTTCAAATTAAAATCTAAACACATTTTTGCCAAGGCTAGTTATTACTTATTTAAGATGTACTGGTCATTCTTTTGGTTGCAATAAAACTAAGGCTTTCTTCAGAAAGATATTTCTATTTTCAAAGAAAATTCATCACACACACACACACACACACACACACACACACACTCCTCAAATGAACTGCCAGAGGAAAATGTAAGTGGGTATCATTAACGTCATCCTTTGTCCAATTCCTGATATCATTAGTGGAATTTTTCTCTCTTTTTCTCGGATTGAATCTCTTAATCTCTGGCCCTTGTACAATTCTAGGGTATTTCTGACAACTTTAAAATATTTATAAACTAAATCCAAACTGCCCTAGGCCATGGTTGCCTCAGATCTCTTATCTTGTATTTGTGGAGGGTACGAGCAGCTTAGTCAGTGGAGTATGTTCTATAAAAAACTCAAAATAGTCTACTCCAGATGAAATATACCATTGATTTTGAGACTGAGTTAACTGGCTTGAATTGTGGATTCATAATTTCCAGATCCATAATTCATTTGATTTTTTATTCTATGGGCATGAGAAAATCCTAAAGGACTATTTACAAATTCTTACCAAGGTTTCATAAAGAGATAAAGTTCAGCTCATTTTCTGTTTATGTTAGAAATCTGAGACTCTCTTTTGAAACCAGTTCATTGGGCTTTAGGTAATCAATCCAAAAAATGTGAATGAATATATAGAGACAACTAATATTCTATGCATCAATTGATTAGGTGAAACTGATAGTCCGTTTTCTCAGATATAAAATTTCTTTGGTCTACAAATGTTTTTAAATTAAAATTAGTTGTCAATATTTAAGACTACAAGATTTTTTGTTGTTTTTTTTTAATTCTGTTTTTCTTGGAAATTGCGAAATATACCCTGAGCTGACATTGCCACAAAGTAACAAACTCCTTGGATCTGGGTGGAGAATGTCCCCTTATGCAGGTCTTGAGTTCTCTCTCTGCCAGGAATCCTCAACAGGACTGTTCTTTCTTTTATGTTATCTCTCTGACCTCTTGGCATTTGAAGAAGAGCTGTAAAATCTGGAGTAGTGCTAAATTTTGAGACTATTTTCAATCCACTGTACATATCTGATTTATATGTTTTATTTGGCAGATTTGTGTGTATAAAATTATTGCACGGGTCATCCAACATGAATGGTAACCTGCATAAAAGGTAGGCTGCCACTAGTTAGCCAGGCTACCTCAGTGTGTACGCTTGACAATTCTGCTAACACCAGATATTTTCATGCTCTCCTTTTAATTAAAACAACATCAAGTACATATCTCTAATAGAAAAAAAAACAAATAAACCATGAATACTAATATATAATACAGATAAATCCTGATAGCAAGCACACACACACACACACACGCGCGCGCGCGCGCACACCCATAGGTACACTAGGTATATTATTAAATGTTCAAAATATCCAATAGAGGATAACTATGTTCTTTTTTATTGTTTCCTTTCTTCAATTTTCAAATACCTAAATTTTCTGGAGCATATCTGTGGTTTCACCAAGGATCACAGTCCTCTAGCTCACATCCTAGCATTCATGATTTGTACCTGATGCTCTGTCTCTCTAATTTGGCAAGAGTGGAGGAGAAAGAAAAAAATAGTTCTTGGACACTCCTGAGAACTTCCTCATCTTTTCCTCCATGTGGCTTTAGCTCAAAAACAAGATTATGGTTATCTGAGTCTGTACGAACTTTTGTCAAGAAAATCTGTGATCTCCCAGTCCAATCATAAGAAGGCAATAATTCTCTCTTGTGTGTAATGGAAAGACTATCTACTTTATAACTCTAACTATGATAATTAGTAAGCTTTAGATTTGAGTTATGATTTACCCAAAATAGCATTTCTCTGTTGCTTGAGTCCTTAACAAGTATTGCCCAGAAGAGTAAGCAAGTACACTTATAGTTGGATAACACCATCCTTTAGTAAAAGAATGGTAGATTGGTTTTATTTTATGGGCAGTATTTGCACAGGAACAAAATATTTTAAATAAACTCTCGGGGTTACAATACTTCTTTTCTGGTGCTGGAGATTGAACCCAGGGCATGGCACATACTAAGCAATTTCTCTACCACTGAGCTTCATTACCAGCCTACAATACTTCTTAAATTCTATACTTTTATTACAGATAAAGATGGTAATCTGATGAATGGATAACTAGTCCTTCTCTGCCCCAAACTGAAAGACAGGCAAAAATGTTTCTTCCTCTTCCCTCTGACTGGTTTTCTTAGACCCTGCATAACATTTCTAGAGATGCCCAGTGTACTCAACTATCCTGGGCAATATTACTGGCTCATGATTTTGTTTTCTTCTTTTATCTCAAAATTCGTTTTTTACTGATTCCTTTTCTTTAAGGGATCTGATTAATGTATGGTTCATTGAAGTTAGCTTGATAAATTCACTTGAGCAATAGTTTAATGGATAATAAAAGAGCCAGAGGTAGAGACAATTTGGTTCAAATGAACCTTTTCTCAAAACACCCATCGAATCACATTATATCAGCAAGTATCAAATCTTTCTTTTCTACCTAGGTCACCAATTTTCTCTCTTCTATGTAACCTTCTTTTCACTCTCATCGCATCTAGTGTGTATCAGAACTTCTGCTTCTATTTTGCTGTGTGCCAATGTGAAATTCAAAATCAGACAGAGTAAAGGTGCTCTAAGCACCTCACATCTCCACTCAGAGCTTTGCCCATCCCAAGCTGAGCACCCATTTCATTTACTTCTGTTCCCATCTGGTCAGGCATATGAACATTGTCCTCCTCCTCCTCCTCCTCCTCCTCCTCCTCCTCCTCCTCCTCCTCTTTTTTTTCTCCTCCTTCCCCTTCATCTTCTCCTTCCTTTTCTCCTTTTTTCCTTTCTCTTTTTCTTTCCCCTTTGACTCTTGCTCTTCTTCCTTCTCTTCCTCCTTTCTTCTCCTTCTTCATCTTTATTTTGAGTACAATATGAACTGATATCATCTATCTCAGCAGTGAGCTGAAGGACATCTCAGATAGCTTCCCCCACATGCTCCACAATTCATCCCCAAATTTCTCATTTCATTTAATTCTTCCAGTCCTGGGGATTGAACCCAGAGGCTCACACACAGTAGGCAAGTGCTCTACCATTCAGCTCTGTCCCCAGTCCTCACCAAATTTTTTCTTAAGGCTCTGCTCTCCTTCAGCCCTTGCATTGTGAAGGCAAAATCTCTCTCCTAGCCAAAGACAACTCAGATCTAAAAACTAATAGTAAAATAATCTAATTTACTGAGAATTTACTTTATGACAACCACTGTGCTAAGTACTTTACATGCATTATCTCATTTATCCTTGTGTTTTAAACTATAAGTACTATTGCTATATTTACAGATAAATTGAAGCTTGGAGAGGTTAAATCAATAACTCATAGTCACACAACTCCTAGTGAAACCAGGTTTAGAATAATTTGACATTCATAACTCTGTATAATTTAATGATATTAAGAACTTATTCAGCCAGGCATGGTGGCACATGCCTGTAATCCCAATACTTGCAAGGCTGAGAAAGGAGGATTGCAGGCTCAAGGACAACCTCAGCAACTTAGAGACGCTGTTTCAACATTAAAAAAAAAAAACCAGAAAAAGGACTGATGGTATAGCCCAGAGGTAGAATGCCCCTGGGTTCAACCCCCAGTACCAAAAACAAAACGAAAAACATAATCTCTTTCTTTCTTCCCTGTGCCATCTAATGTTTCTGTTTTGTTTTGTAGATCTCTGGCCAGTTTTTCAAAACATCTTTGGTTATTTACTCTTTTTATATCCATACTTTAAATATAGACTGGCCATTCTACTTTTGCTCCAAATTTTCACTCTAGACGGTCCTTTCTTCTCCCATGCTATGGAATGCCATTCCTAGGCCTGACTTAGAAATATAGTAAGTGCTCTGGTACAGAAATCTCTCTTGACCACCACACCTAGTCAGACATGCTCAAAATGTCCCATCAAGTCAGGAAGGTGAACAGAGCTCACTGCAGCGCATACGGTATTGCTCAATATAGCAGTGAACTAGTGAACTCCCCTCAGGCTTTTCAGTCCTGCCAAAAAGTATGTATATAGTATTGTATATTTTATGTATATATGGGTGAGTTCATGCACGTGTGTGTGTGTTCAAAAATTTACAAATGACGCAGTCTTGAAAGCGTCTCTCTGATCTTCCTTATATGCCATTATATATTAGGAAAATGAAAGAAATTAGTTTTCAAACCCTTCCTAAAATTTATGCCAATACAACAAAGTAAACAAGTATTTTAAATAATGGTCACTCTTTGGAGATAATTACTCATTCTCCCTTATTTCTATCCTTTCTTGATTTCTAAGACAGTAAGACAGTTTTTCAGAGCTGATAGTCTATCAATTCTTCTAGAATTAGTGTTTAATTGTTTAGTATCCTGGGCACATTGGTTATTAAATGTTTTGAGCATTATCTTTAAGTATTTGTGTATGTGGTGGAAAGGGAGAGGGCTCACACAAACTCATAGTAGTAGAATGAAATAATGCTTTTATCTTGTGTGTGTACATGTGGTGCTAGGAATTGAAGCCAGGAATGTTCTACCTTTAAGCTACACCCCGGCCCTGTTGTATTTTTTACTTCGAAACCAGTTCTCTCCTAGTTACCACATGCTGGCCTTGAACCTGCCATCCTATTGTTTCAGTATCTCAAGTACTTGGATTACAGGTGTAAGCCACCATGCCCAGTTTCATGCTTATATCTTTACAATCATTTTGATTTTTCTTCTGAATCTTTTGATCACTGTGTGACTTTCATGTCTTCAAACTGATAAACAATTGGTCTCTCAATGGGTCTCTCTTGAACAGCTTCTTATAGTTTATTCTGGTGACTCAAAGGTGACTCACATCCTCCATCTGGTGTTAGGACTCACTTCAGCCTCTCCCTATGGTGGGTCCTCCACATGGTTTTTTTTGTTTTGTTTTGTTTTGTTTTGTTTTTGTGGTACCGGGGACTGAATCCAGGGGCATTTTACCTCCGAGCTACACCCCCAGCCCTATTTTTTATACTTTATTTTGAAACCGGGTCTCACAAAGTTGCAGAGGGCCTCACTAAGTAGCTGAGGCTGGCCGGCCGCAAACCCGGATCCTCCGGTCTCCGCCTTCCAAGTACTGGGATTACAAGCCTGCACCACCACGCCCGGTTCCACATGGGTTTTTAGTAACTCATCAGACAAATTAAAAACATCAGGAATTCCAAACATACCGATGCTCAAATTGGCTTTCAAAATACTGTTTCCAAGACCCATTCTTCAGGCTAGATGGGGAACTTTGGAGCTTTATCCATGCTACAGGGAACCTGGATTACCAGAGAAGTGAGGATTACCTAATGACCATCCTGAGACATGATCTCTTTCCAAAGTCCTGAAGAACAATCTTCAAAGTCCTAACAGAAGACTATCTTCCCTTGAAATACACCTTTTTAATCCACTTCCTTCTTCCCAAATGGAAGCTCCAAATGTGTCAAAGAACACACACTTCTTAGCTGTCCTGTATTCCTGTTTCCCACATTCCCCCTACAACTCCTCAGGGTGAAATATATAGGTTTTTATTTACCTTATATTACTTCTGCTTCTTTCACGCTTGCTGCTATTAGCAAGCCTCATGCTATGTGTCAAATACAGGAGTATGTGCTCTCTGTGAACAGGTGATCTCCTTCTGTCCTTGCTCTGTTAAAGAGAAGCTCTAGAAATGTATGAAATCTGTCCTTTCTTACAAACTTAGCTTTTAAAACCTGCTAAAAACAGCAAGCAAGTATCTGTCTTTCATGTTATAAGGAAATGAGATCTATGGATTGGCTTTGGAGGAAAAAGGGAGAAATTTAAAATAAAATGTTAATTAAAATTAAAAATAAAATATATTCAACATTTACAAAATATGTATTCAGTGTGTGTGTAGGGGGGTATTTGTCTTTAGAAATTTCCCCATATAAATCATCTGTTGGATTTGGCTTTATATGTATCTAATCTTTGCTCTTAGGTACTTGCTCTTTCAAGATTGCTATTGGTAATTTGTACCTTTTTTTTATCTATGCCACTTATTATCCTTTTTAATCCCTTTTGTCTTGAAATCTATGAATTACAATATTAATAATAATATACTTTGGGCTGGGCATGGTGGCGCACGCTTGTAATCCCAGTACTTTGGGAGGCAGAGACCGGAGGATCTGGGTTCGCGGCCAACCTCAGCGTGTACGCGCGCGATCTCTCTCTCTCTCTCTCTCTCTCTCCCTAGTGAGGCCCTCCGCAACTTCGTGAGACCCGGTTTCAAAAATAAAGCATAAAAAAATAGGGCCGGGGGTATAGCGCGGAGGTAGAACGCCCCTGCTTTCAATCCCCGGTACCTCAAAAAAAAAAAATATATATATATATATACTTTGCATTTGTCTAGTGGCATTTTTACATTTCTTGTTTTCAACTCCCTTTCATTAATTTTTTATACCTGAGTCTCTCAGAAATTGAATACAATCGGATTTTTAAACTTTTAATACAATATGAGAATATTTGTATTTTATGGGCAAATTCAAGTTCTTTAGATTTATCATGTCTATCAATATATTTAGAATTCTTAATATTTCATCGTTTTTGTTGTCTTATGTATTTTTTATTATTCATAATATTTGTACATCTTTATGGGGAACATTATGGTAATTGAATACATGTACACAATATATAATAAGTAATAAGCATTTCCATCTCTTTAAACATTAATCATTTTTATGTGTTGGGAATTCCATACTCTTCTAATAATTTTGAAATAAATCATAGTTTTTATTAAACTAATAGATACTCTGTGCTAAGAAGAACCAGAAGTAATTCCTTCATTCTTAAATCTGTTTTGGTGCCCCTTTATTAACCTCTTTCCACTCACCCCCACTCCTCTCCCTTCCTGGTCTCTAGTGACCATTATACTCTTCTGTTTTTCTATAAGATTCACTTATTAGTTTCCACAAATGGTGAAAACATGGGGTATTTGTCTCTCTCCTCCCCTCCCCTCTCCTCTCCTCTCCTCTCCTCTCCTCTCCTCTCCTCCCCTCCCC
>PVJS01000169.1:0-12344 GCA_004027185.1 Glis glis | reverse complement strand
GGTTCGCAGCCAGCCTCAGCTCTCGCTCTCTCGCGCGCTCTTTCTCTCTCTCTCTCTCTCTCTCTCCCCTTAGTGAGGCCCTCCGCAACTTCGTGAGACCTGGTTTCAAAATAAAGCATAAAAAATAGGGCCGGGGGCGTAGCGCGGAGGTAGAACGCCCCTGCGTTCAATCCCCGGTACCGCGCAAAAAATATATATATATATTTTTGTTTTGAAACAGAGTCTTGATAAGTTGCTGAGAGTCTCATTAAGTTGATGAGGCTGGTCCCAAACCTGCAATCCTCCTGTCTCAGCCTCCCAAGCACTGGGATTACAAGAGTGCACCACCACACCAGGCTTTGGTATTTGTCTTTCTGTATCTGACTTATTTCACTTAACATAATGACTTCCAGTCCCATCCATGTTGCCACATATGACAGGATTTCATTCTTTTTATTCTATTATTCTGAATAATATTCCATTATGCATATATACCACATTTTCCTTACCCATTCATCCATTGTCAGGCACTGGGTTGATTCCATATTTTAGCTATTCTGAACAGTATTGCAATAAATATGGGAGTGCAAGTATAATAATTTCATCTCCTTTGGATATACTCAGTAATGGAACTGCTGGATCATATGATAGTTCTATTTTTAGTGTTTAGAGGAATCTCCATCCTGTTTTCTATAATGGCTAATTTGCATTCCTACCAACAGTGTATAAGAATTCCCCTTTCCTCCACATTGCACTAGCATTTTTTTTTATATTTTTTATAACAAGCATTCTAACTGGGGTGAAATTATCATTGTGGTCTACACTTGCATTTCCCTGATGATTAGTAAGATTGAGCATTTTTTCATGTAAATTTTGGCTCTTCTTCTCCCCCCCCCCTCCTCCTCCTCCTTCTTCTTCTTTTTCTTCCCAGGGACATTCTACCTCCAAGCTATACCCCAGCCCTTTTCATTTTTTATTTTGAAACAGGGAACAGGGTCTTGCTAAGTTGCTAGGCTGCCCTTGTGTTTGGATTACAGGCATACCATCATGCCCAGCTTGTATATCTTCTTTTCAGAAGTGTCTATTTAGTTCCTTAGCCTAGTACTGGCGATGGAACCCAGGGGCACCCCACCTCCAAGCCACACCTCCAGCCCCACTTTTTATTCTTTATTTTGAAACAGGGTTTCACCAAGTTACAGAGGGCCTCACTAATTAGCTGAGTCTGGCCGTGAACCTGCCATCCTCCTGCTTCAGCCTCCCAAGCACTGGGATTACAAGTGTGCACCACCAAGCCCAGCTACCTTAGCCTATTTTAAAATTGGATTTTTTTTTTTTTTGGTGTTTAGCTCTTTTAGTTCCTTATATATTCTGGATATCAATCCCTTGTCAGGTAAGTATTTTGCAAATGTTTTCTCCCATTCTGTATTCTCTCTCTCTCTCTATCTCTCTCTCTCTCTCGGTGTGGGTGGGTGTGGGTGGGGGTACTGAGGATTGAATCCAGGAGCATTCTACCTCCATGCTACACCCCCATTTTGTTTTGAAATAGGGACTCGCTGGGTTGCTGAAAGTCTCACCACTTGCTGAGGTTGTCTTCGAACCTGCAATACTCCTGTCTCAGTCTCCCAAGTACAGGGATTACAGGCATGTGCCACCACACCCAGATGTAGGTTATCTCTTAATTCTGTTATTTCCTTTGCGGTGCAGAAGATTCTTAGTTTGATATAATCCCATTTGTCTATTTTTACTTTTATTGGCTCCCAGGCTTACTTTAAACATACTATTATTGGAATTAGATAACATAGATTATATGTTCATATTAGATCACATTTACAGTGTTAATCTTATCACAGCCATACAAAATAGATGGTACCCATTTTGCAGAGCACAAAATTGAAGCTAAAGAAAGTAAAATACAGCCCAAGTAAAGGACCAATTAGAAATTCATATGGGAGCTGCCTTATTTTAAAATCTACAATCTTTAAAGCTGCCTTATTTTAAAACTTACAAAATTTATAATCTTATTATATGACTTCTGCTTCCCTTCAACCCACGGTAGAAAAGTATAGAATTTATATGCTCCTATTTGAAGGAGATCTTAAGTGAGTAATTTAATTTAATTTCCAACCTCTCCTCCCTGCTCCATGCAGAAGTTTCTTCTTTAGTATCCCTGAAACAGAGAACAACCAGGATCAGTTGGATGACTCCACTGCCAAAGGACCTTATTTGGGGGGACAGTTCATTTCATTCCTTGACCACTATAATGGTTAACAGATCTTTCTGATTTCAAAATGGCAGGGTAAAGGTGTTTTTGACCTCTTTCTTTACTAAAATTCACCAGCAAGTAGCAATAGGAATAAGAAGCAGAAAAGGAAACTAGAACACAGGGAAAGTGAAGAATTAAACCCATGAACCCCAAATCATAATGGATAGACATAGAACAAAAGATATAATCAAAAGATATAATGGTAAATGATTCCGTAGAAAAATAGTGTGCTTCAAGGGAAAGGAGCGGGGTGGCAATGGGAGAGGCTATCACCGGTGCAAGGCATGCTAATTTGCCTGGTAATCTCAAAAGACTGAGAAATTTGAGGTTAAAACTCAGCAAGTGGAGATACTCCTGAAAGTGTTCATAAGGCAGTAGACTATACATACAAGGGTGGTTTGATGGCTGTTGGGTTGTTTGTCTAATATTTCATCTTGTGTGGTATATGTTTTACATGTTGTTCCTCTTATATTTTGATTGATTAAAGTCTTTTTCCTTTGTCTAATGATCTAGATGTTTTATGATCCATTTCTATCCAAATAACATAATAACACTATCTAAACTTTACTGAGCATTTTCTACATACCAAGTAATAATCTAAGCCTGAGTTCCACATGTGAATTCATTTGGTAATCTCAATAATCTCATATGTGGAAAAGTTATCTCATTTTTACATATGAAGAATTTGAGACTCAAAGAATTATAATCTAGGAAGAATGACTCCAGAGTCCATGCTTTTAACCAATGGGTTACTGATTTCTTCTCCCTAGTCATTATCTTTAGTACTTTTAATCTAAGTGATTTATAGAGAACTTCCTGCTGACAACATAAAATGCTTTCTTTTCAAACCAATCAAAACATTAAAGTTAACCATTTGGTCTCAGCATAGTCCCAGCAATTCTAAAAAGCATAAGACATGCAGATTGCAATATGAGCATCAATGCAATAAAATTAGTAATAACAAAGGATTGCTAAAAATAAATACTCACCTAGAATTTGAACATGCACTTTAAAATAATTCCTGTTAAAGGAGCCATCAAAAGAAAAATTACAGACAGTAATGAAGTTGCATCATATGCAGATTTAACTTCTGCAGATTCAACTATGCCTTCTTAGAAAAAAAGAAAGTGAGATATAAATAACTATAGAAATAATGTGGATGATTCTGTCTGCCATTCTGTTCAAAGAGCAGATGCATGTGAAAAGGGAGAGTTGTTCAGCTTGGTTAGCTCCGCTGCTCCTCAGGATGCAAATACCACACCACAGTGAATAGGGTAGAGATTTTAAAAACTTTATCATGGTATCTTCCACTTTGGGTAATGACATAGTAGGCAATTTCAACCAAACCACTAAGTGAAACCAACCAGGGAGGATTTAGTCCGAAGCTAACTAATGAAGCTTTGTTTTCAGACCCCTCACTTGCACACTCCCTCCCAAGGCCCTGTATCTAATTTTGTATTAGTTTCCCCAAGGAGGGACCCACAAATTATAAAATATGATAGTCCCCCCAAATTGAGTTCAAAATGATAGGAATAACTGTGTCAAAATCGAGAAATTTATAAATTATAAGACATTATATCCCCCCAAAATTAAGAGTTGGAAATAACTATGCTAAAAACCCAGGAGAATATTAAAATCCAGTGCGTATGTGTTCTTTGGGGCCACTTCTCTGTAGGGGAGATTTGCAAATTGAGAAGCTGAACAGTACCCTCAACAAATTATTTGATCTAGAGCAACAAAATTAGAGTCCAGGACTGGGCAAGGGAGGGTGGCCCTGGTCAACAATCCCCAGGGCTACCCCCTCAGAATAAGGATGAACAGAAAGTAATACAATTTTTGCAAGCAGTGCAGTGACACCTTAAGTAAGATGAGTGGGTTACAGAAAAACTCAAACTTTGAAATTCACTTAAGGTCACTTGTTCTGCTTGTTACCCAAAATGCCAGGCAGAAGCAAAAGAAAATTGTCTCTGAAGGAAAACAAACATATCAAGCTTCAAATTATTTCTATAAATGATTTTTAAATTTACTATCCAGCACACAACCAAATATAAGGAAAAAAGACAACATAAGCAACACTTATCACAATAGACAACAAAGTACATCGACAGGCATTTTATTCAATGAAATAACTGGGCACTGTCTATAAAACAACTATGCTTACTCTTGAAATTAAAAGCATAATTTCAAAATATCAGCCAAGAACTGGAAATGATGGAAAGTGACATAAACTCTTCGAAAAAATAATTACTAGAAATTCCGTGGCCAAAATGCACACACAAAAAATAAGGATGCTCTGGATAGTATAATTACAAATAAGACTTATAGATGGGGAGGGAATTAATGAAATGAGAGATAAATCAGAACAAACCGCTTTTTAAGGGCAAATGGTTTTTCTGGTCATCACAAACACCATTGGTTGCAAAACGGCCTTCAAGTCCATTTATTGGTATAATTTAATGGAGAAACTAACTCTCACTCCCAATCATAATTTGGAACTTGGAAGAGACTCTGAGGGACTGTATAATTTCAGGCATCCACCTTTTGTTAAGTCAATTATGACGAGGAGATTTCTGAATCTTTAAATGCCCCCAAAACATTAGAATGTTTTGAATGTGTATGCAACAACTGGAAACAAAGAAACTGAAGGTTTAAACTCCTTTTCATGAAGGAAAATTTTGCCTTACATTTTATTGAAAATTCTAATTTGAACATTTTAGAAGATATTTTATGATCTTTACTAACATTCCCCTGCCCCGAAATGTTACCCATCTTTTTTTTTTTTTTTGAGGTACAGGGGATTGAACCCAGGGGGTTCTACCTCCGAGCTATACCCCCAGCCCTATTTTTTATACTTTATTTTGAAACCAGGTCTCATGAAGTTGCGGAGGACCTGACTAAGTAGCTGAGGCTGCCCGCAAACCCGGATCCTCCGGTCTCTGCCTCCCAAGTACTGGGATTACAAGCGTGCGCCACCACGCCCGGCTTACCCATCTTTTGAAGTACTAAACTTGTTCATTGTTGGTGAGTTTCTCTTTTACTGCTTAAGAAGAATGACTTCCCTGGCATAAACCTAAGGGATATTCATTTTGTTTGACTATTCTCCTTTCATTAAATACTCTCCCAGTGGTTTATTTAACACTGTTCTTTCCTGGTTTTCTCCAATATTCCTGGCCATTCTCTCTAAATTTACTTATTTACTTTGTAGCCTCTTCTCTAACCTTTAGCCATTATGTATTGGTTTTTCTTAAGATTTTATAGATTCTCTCTCTCTCTCTCTGCCTTTTTATAACTTTATTTTGGAGTAATTTTAGATTTGCAGACAAGTTACAAAAATTATGTAGAAAGTTCCCATAGTCCCATGTATATTTCAGCAGCTTCCTCTATAACCATAGTATATTAGTCATAACCAAGAAATTAGCATTGGTGGATTACTAGTAACTATAGACATTTTGCAGATTTCAGAAAAATGTTCACTAATAACCTTATTCTATTCCAGGAGCCAATCCAGGATATCACATTTTATTCAGTTATCATATTTCCTTAGTCCCATTCAATCTATGACAGTTTCACAATCTGTCTTTGTTTTTAATGACCTTGACAATTTTGAAGAGTATTGATGGTGCACACCTGCAATCCCAGCACTTGGGAGGCTGAGGCAGGAATATTGCAGATTCTAGACATTCTCAGCAACCTAATGAGACCCTGTTTCAAAACAAAAATAAAAAAGCCTGGGGATGTAGCTCAGAGGTGCAATCCCCAGTACCAAAAAACAGTGTGTTGATCAGGTATTTTGTAGAATGTCCCTCAATCTTGGTTTGTCTGTTTTCTCATGACCAGACTGGATTCTCTCTTCTTACACTCAGCCCCTAAGCAATTGTTCCAAGGTGAAAAACTTCAAAAATACCTATATGAAATAATCTCAAATTTAATCTTTAATGATAGTCACTCCTCCCATTTTGTAAATCTTTAAATCCTCCAATTCAATGCAGGGTAAGACATCAGTGACGGGACACTGAGTGCAGGGTACATGGGAAGTCTTGGTATGATCATCACACTTTTTCTGTAAATATAAAATGTTTTTTAAAATAATTCTTATTTTAAAAAAGTTTTAACAACCAAACTAAGATATTCAGTGGATGAATACAAAAAAAAGTGGTGTTAAAGGAAGGAGTGAAATATTTAGCTTGTACAAAAATTGTAATGAGAGGGCAATCTGGTGCTTCACACCAAATCTTCAATTTGATGTCCAGCTAAGTTGTCCTCTGATTTGAAGACAGGGACCAGTGTTGGACTCTATTAGAAAAGAAAAATGAGGCAACAAAATCCAGCTTAAAAGATAACTCAAGCTGGGCGTGGTGGCCCACACTTGTAATCCCAGTACTTGGGAGGCTGAGACCGGAGGATCTGGGTTCACGGACAGCCTCAGCTACTTAGTGAGGCCTCCACAACTTAGTGAGACCCTGTTTCAAAATAAAGAATAAAAAAAAGGACTGGGGGTGTAGCTTGGAGGTAGAATGCCCCTAGGTTCAATCCCCACTACCACAAAACAAAACAAAACAAAATAAAGATAACTCAAAAATTTTAAATCCAGGAAAAATTACTAGGTTATTTATTTAAAAATTTTAATTGACATGTAATAGTTATATATGAATTTATTACATTAGCAGGATAACAAATCTCTACGTAACTTTCATCTTGAAAGAACAGACATTCCTTTCATCATAACTTCCATGGGTTAGGAACTTGGTGGTGGTTTAGATGGTTCTGACTCAGTCTCCCAGAAGATAAGATGTTGGCTAGGGCTGGAGTCATAGGAAGACTTGACTGAAACTACAGAGGATTTACTTGAGGCTCATTCACAAGGAATCAGCAAAGGACTCGGTGCCTCACTGTTGCCGTTCATAGGAGGCCTCCAAGATTCCTCACCAAGTGGACATCTCCCTAGGGCTGCTGAATGTCATAATGACACAGCCCCTCGGTTCTCCCAGAATGAGGAGAGAGAGAGAGAGAGAGAGAGAGAGAGAGAGAGAGAGAGAAAGAGAGAAAGAGAGAGAGAAAGAGAGAACAATGTTTTTCATGTCCTGATCTCAGATTACTTCTCACTTTCAAAAGGGATGGGAGGAAGAGGGTGAGTTTACTCCACCTCTTGAAAGAAGGAATATTAAATAATTTGTGGATATATTTTAAAATTTCTAATAAAAAGAAATACACAAGTTCTAACTTACTTATATTTCATATCTGAGAGTAAATTTGTGTCTTTCAGATATTTTCAATGCACTTAAAATTTTATTTTAAATATTAATAGATTTATGGTCTCCTCCCCTCCTTAACATTATATTTTAGAAATTAACATATTTGTGGTAAAGAAACATTTATGTGATGTCTGCCATTATACATTCCTTTTTTGTCTTACCCCAACATTAAGCATACCCCATAGTCTTGTACTCATCCAACAATCATTTACTGGACAACTGTGATGCACTGGCTCACTTTCCTCTAAGGGCACAATGGGAAAGTTTCTCAGAGTATGCCAATTCTCCACCAATCTAGGGTGAACTTCATGCTCTGATGAGTTATAGAGTGACCAATGAGTTCCTGTGACCAGTGATTTAGCAACTTTGAGTTGTGCTCCTTTACTCCTATCCACCACCCAAAAGCATCTTCTGGGTGTATTTCTCGAGATTCTATAGCCTAAAAAAGGATGCAGATAATATCTGTTGTTCCTGTTCATCAGTCTTCCAGAAAATAGAATGAATGTTAGGATCATATGTACCTGCTTTTTATGTTTTATATCTGCATCATTAACACAAATAGATGATCCTTTAGAACATTGCTCTGCTGTCTCCCCTCTTTCTTTCAGTTTCAGAATCCCCTTGCTATTGAATCATTCTCATAAGAATACAAGTATGTTATTATTTCTAACTTCCTTGACCTCAATTTCCTCTCCATTATTGTCCTATTTCTCTATTTCCTTTTTAAAGAGGAATTCTCCAAAGAGATATATATATACACTTGCCACTTCCAATTTCTTTCCTCCCATTGTCTTGAATCTACCACCATCAGACTTGTCTCCTTTATGCTACCAAAAGCAGTCTTCAGATAACTAGTAAATATAAACCTTGCTAAATACAATAAGTCATTCTTACTTCTCATTCTATCTGATGCATCGATAACATTTGACTTTGTGTGTGTGTGTGTGTGTGTGTGTGTGTGTGTGTGTGTGTGTGGTATTGGGGATTGAACCCAGGGGCATTCTACCTCTTAGCTACATCCCCTGGCCCTTTTTACTTTTTATTTTGAAACAGGGTCTCTCTAAGTTGCTCAGAGTCTCACTAAGTTGCTGCGGCTGGCCTTGAACCTGCAATCATCCTGTTTCAGCCTCCCACATATGGGGATTACATTAATAAGCCACCACACCCACCACATGTGACTTATTTCTCATGGCATGTTACTGTTCTGACTTCTATGTCACTGGTTATTCCTTCTTGGTCTTTCTCCTTGAGTTTCCATCCACCTAACCATTGAACATTGCAATGCAGCAGGGTTTAGTCCTGCTCCTCCTCTCTATCTACCTCAGTCCAGAGAGGAATCGATATTATCAGTAGACTAAAATCTCCCAATTTAGGCAACTTCAGTTAAGAAGCCTTCTCTGAACTTCAGAAGTGCTCAGTATGGTATCATCCCTTCAGGAGACAAATCAGCCATTTGGTGACAACTTGGCATAATTATGTGTTGGGATGAACTAAGCATAACTAATACTTCGAAATCCCCTGTGGATCAGACAGAAGCCACCCCCACAGGGGCTTTTGCTTAAATCACACCTGGTTAGCTTCAACCTTTCACTTTCTTGTTACTTTTCTCCTTCATTGGTTTCCCCTAGGAGCACTTCCTTAGTAAATCACCTTCTCATGAATCCTTGAGTTAGGGTCTGTTCTGAGGAATCCCAGTGGAGACACCATTATTAACACATTGATCCTCTACTGGCCCTGTCTCCTCTGGGTGCAGACCTTCTGCATGAAGCTCCAGCACTACCAGTAGTAGGATTCCATGTAGGAATCTGGAGTCGCCTCTACCTGACACTGCCACTCACCCACATTTAGAGCTTTCCCTGTGAAGACACTTGGCACACATTATTTATTTGGTGTCTATAATAAGACACCCTGGTGCCTTGGCATCTTCCCATCACATCTTGAATAGTGACTTATAGAAGGCTTTATTTCCAAAGGTCATCTTCATTTCCCCTCATATATTAGATGCAAGATGTAAGATAAACTCATACATGGGGCTCTAACTATTATTTCAGCCTACTTAAGACAGATATTCATTTGTAAAAATGGTTAATTAAAAAAGTACAAGGCTGATATGAGTTCCAAATCCTGTTGATATCCACCAATAATCTAAATATAGATACCAATAATGTAATCATCAAAAAATAAATACTAGTATTGAGTAATCACTCTGGTTTTTAAAACTGTTTTAAATAATCACCACCTGTCACTCTAAGCTGAACTTTATTTGCTAAAGGAACATTCACATTTCATTCTTCCTAATTCAATCCTTGGTTGAAGAAAAAAGCATCATTAGGCTCTGAACTGAAATAACTTTGGATTCACTTTTTCAGCTAAATCTATTTTTTCCTGTTTTAATTGCTCCCTAATTTCTCTATTATTGCCGCCTGTCCTGAAATAAATTTTCCATCTGCACTTTCCATGTTTGATTGTCATGTTGGTTCCCTTTGAATCTGCTAAACAAGCAGCTTTTCTAATCGCAATTGTGGCTGTGGTGCATTTTAATGCTCACTGTGCGTGTGGAAAAGCCACTTGCTGCTCAAAAATACAGAACGGATTCAATATAACTAGATAATTCCATTCGTGGGTCTAGATTATACTCTACAGCAGTTTTATTTCTACACTTAGCATTTTTTTGGTGAAATGAATAATTTCTGGGGAAAAGTTATTCAAAGAGAATAGCAAATGCTGTGCACTTCCCTATAAATCTTTCTCCAACTTTTACCAAATTCTCGAAAGTTTTCAGTTCAGTTAAGAAAGAAATAGTTTATGTTGGAGAAAAATGAGTGTAATCACACATTATATAGCTAGAGAACTTTGTTAAGAGGTAAGGAAACATGTTGCTATATGGATATCTTTCATACTTCTGAGTAATACGTTTATATTAAAGTGCTTGGAATGACAGAGAGTTGTTTCAAAGATTTACCATTGTACAGGATTAAAGGACAGATACAAGTTTAAATGAATTTATATTGAAAAACAAATGCAATAATAATGGAACACATATTATTTAATAGTAAATTCAATTTTCTATACAAGCTAACAGAAAAATTCAATAGCTTGGATCTCAATTCAATACATTCATGGTCATTGATTCTTAAGCCAAGATTTTCACCACTTAAAATTTAAGGTCAGCGGGGCATGGTGGCACATGCTTGTAATCCCAGTACTTGGGAGGTGGAGACCGGAGGATCTGGGTTCACGGCCAGCCTCAGCTACTTAGTGAGGCCCTCCGCAACTTCATAAGACCCGGTTTCAAAATAAAGGATAAAAAATAGGGACGGAGGTGTAGCTTGGAGGTAGAACGCCCCCGGGTTCAATCCCTGGTACTGCAAAAAAAAAAAAAATTTAAGGTCAATATAAAATAAAATAAACCCCTATCTTATGGTAAGTAGTAAATTAGTAAATTTGAGGAAGGTGATTTCGCAACATACTGTTTAAGCCCTTATAACGTCAGTATCATTTAATATAGTAAGTCCATCACAAGCAAGTTTTTCTAAGGAAATAATTAGAGATGCATACAAAAGCACACATTTGACGATATTCATTTCAGTGCTATTTATGATAACCAGACTGTTGTAAGTAATTTAACTGACCAATAGGAAGGGACTGGTTTAATAAATAATAGTATATCCATATGTGGAAAATTGTTTATAAATTAAAAGTCATTTTAGAAAAATATTTAATGGCCTCTGAAATGCTCACAGAATATAAAAATAATATATTAATATGATTATAATTTGTTAATATAAATATAGATATATTGTATACATAAAAATTATGACAAGATAATAAAAAGTAGTTTTGTCTGTGTTGTGAAATTACTGGTAGTTTAAATTTCATCTTTATTTGTGTACATTTTCCAGATTTCTACAATAGCAATATTGCTTTTCAATTAGAGAAAAACCACAAAAATTATCCAAGGTGTTTATGTTGTAATGCTAAAGCACTACTTATATGAGTATCAGAGGGGTGATGGGACACTAGCTTAATTAGTCAGTATGATTCGTGTGGATAGAAAAATACACGCATATGACTTTAAGTTAGAGTCATATGTTTGAAGGAAGTCAGGAGTTGGTAGTATTATTTAAATTTTAGAGTCATTTTCAGCATGAAAAGGCTGAGGAACTGTTACCTTTTCACCTCTTGTTTTAAACAGAAGTGCATGTGTGCAACTTGAATCTATGGGATGATATTTTTGTACTCCAGGCCTGTCAATCCCTCACCTTTCCAGAACACTAAACCAATAAAGTGAATTATTTTCAAGAATAACGAAACAGAGAAAATGTGATCCATAAATTGACTTCTTTGTTCTGCCAATTGACTAAGTGACACTTAGTCATCTCTAAGTGCCTGGAGAAAATAAAAGGCATTTCTTTTGTGAAGCTGATGAACAATTAGGCAATTGTGAAGCGCTGAACTACAAAGCTGAGAATGCAGTATAATATTGTTTTATGTGTCTTCCCTCCTTTTCTCTTTTTATTTTTATTTTTGGAGAAAAAAATGCTCGAGGCAGATATTTTACTCTCCCTCCTACTCTCTAGCTTTTAAAATAATGATGAACACTTGCTGTGGCTAACATAGAGGAATACAAGCCATAGTTCAAACAGAGAAGTTGTTTTCTAAGTCAACCAGCACGTTGTTTAGGGGGAAAAGGCTGCCAGGCTTTTTAACTTTGCTCAAAGTTCAGAAGGTCTGATAAGCACTTCTAAATTTCACTCCCTGCAACACTACAAGTTTTTTGTGTTGGGGATTATAGTACACTGCTGTTTGCAATATTCATTTTCTTTCAAATTCAGCTGCATGGTTATAGG
>PVJS01000168.1:152190-160489 GCA_004027185.1 Glis glis | reverse complement strand
CACTAAGTAGAGAGAGAGAGAGAGAGAGAGAGAGAGAGAGAGACAAGGAGAGAGAGAGAGAGAGAGCTGAGGCTGGCCGCGAACCCGGGTCCTCCGGTCTCCACTTCCCAAAGTACTGGGATTACAAGTGTGCGCCACCACGCCCGGCTTCTGTTTTTATATTTTTATTAGTGCATTGTAATTATACATCATAATATGATTCAAAGTGACACATCCATGCACACACATCTCACTTGGTGTATTTCCCACCCGTTCTCCCTACTACTTCCCACATGTGTTAGTGCGATTGGTAGCGATACCTTCATATATGGACACAGCATCATTCGCACTGTTTCCTTCCTCGGTTCTTCTCTTTCCCCTCCACACTGTCCTCCCCCAATGCCCTTCCACTATTCTACTCTCTCCTCATTTATCTGAGTCCCGTTCATTTCCTATTTTCCCTCTAGCTTCTCCACAGAACAGAAAACATACGCCCCTTGATTTCTGTGACTGGCTGATCCCACTTAGCATAATATTCTCTAGTTCCATCCATTTTCCTGCAAATGATATACTTTTATTCTTCTTTATGGCTGAGTAGAATTCCATTGTGTGTCTATACCACATTTTCTGTATCCATTCATCTGTTGATGGACACGTAGGTTGGTTCCATAATTTGGCTACTGTGAATTGTGCTGTTACAAACATGGGATATGTTATAAACATGGGTATCACTATTGTACTCTAATTTTAATTCTTTTTTGAAAGATACTGAGGTCATCTGGTGATTCTAATCTTTTGAGGAATTCCATACTGATCTCCATTGCAGTTGTACTAATTTGCAGTCCCACCAACAGTGTACAAGAGTCCCTATTGCCCCACATCCTCACCAGCACTTATTATTGTTTTATTCTCAATGATTGGCCCTCTAACTGGAATTAGGTGGGAGCTCAGTAGAGTTCTGATTTGCACTTCCCTGACTGCTCCGTGATGTTGGACATTTTTTCCATGTACTCGTTGGTCATCTGGATGTCTTCTTTGGGGAAGCGTCTGTGCAGTTCGGTTTCCCATCGTTGGACTGGGTTGTATTTTTACCTTTCTGAGGAATGGGTTTTCTGTTTACCACAGTGACGGCTCTATTTGACATTCCCACCCGCTCTGCACAGGAATGCAACGTCTGCACGCCCTTGCCAACGCTTGGCATTTAATGTTTTTTTGTTTTGTTTTTTGAGAGCAGCCATATGAGAGTGTGAAGTAAGACACCATCCTTTTAATTTAGCCCTTTCTTCTCAAGAGCTCAGAGCTCTTTATGATCTAACCTCTCCCGGGGAGGTATATTCTTTAATTCCATGAGCATTAACTAACTAGAAAGGGTGAGCCTGCAGTTAGATTGATAAAAGTCTAAAGCAAGCGTTAAATCTTATGAAGCCAAGAAATAGGTCCCTTCCATCTAGGGTAACACGATTATTTTATTTCAAAAGAATTATTTATTTTTTTTTTAAATTTTCTCAAGTTGGGCGTAATGACACAGGCCTGTGATCCCAGTACTTGGGATCCTGAGACAGAAGGATTGCAGGTTCGAGGCTAGCCTCAGCAACTTAACAAGACCTTCAGCAACTTAGCAAGACCCTGTTTCAAAATAAAAACCAAAACAAAACAAAAAAGGGCTGGGGGTATAGGTTGGCAGTAGGATGCTCTTTGGTTCAACCCCTAATAACCCCCTAAAAATATTCTATTTTTTTTTTTTGGTACTGGGGATTGAACCCAGGAGCATTCTACCTCTGAGCTACACCCCCAGCTCTATATTATTTTTTATTTTGAAACAGGGTTTTGATAAGTTGCTGAGGGTCTCCCTAGGTTGCTGAAGCTGGCTTCGAACCTGCGATCCTCCTGTCTCAGCCTCCCAAGTACTGGGATTACAACATGCGCCCACACCTAGCAATGTTCTCGTTTTCAACTTTACATCTTTCCATTGAGATAAGCGGGGGACTGAGCAGAGGAAGAAATGGCAGGAGAAGTTTTCAGGAAAGGCAGACGCTTCTAGGACTGGGAGCCCGAGGACTTGGGTACAAGACACAAGGCCGCCTGTGCACGCAGTCATTTCCATTCTCAGACCAGTTTCCCTGGGGAGGGTTTGGTGACACACCCGGGGTACCGAGGCCCCCCATGAGGCACTTCCATGCTGAGACTCCAGGAAGTTCCCGAAGCAGAAGCAGTCCAGGGGGCCAGTGACCATGACCCTGAGCCTCGAGCCCCCCCCCTCACCCAGCTGAGCGCCCAGTGACGGAGCAAGCTGCCTGGAAGAGGCAGCGGGGAGCCCGCGTCCAGAGGCAGTCCTGAGTCGGAGGAGAAGTTACCCTCTGGGCAGTGCTCTTGGGGACAGTCACCCTCGTTTGTAGGGCTAGAAAGTTGTTGTCCCTTTAAATGGCTGTTACTTTCCCCTCAAAGCTGTCTGTTTGTTCCAGGATATGTCTGGGTTCCCCGATAGAAGCCACTTGCTTTCTCTGCCGGGGAGACCCTGCCTTGGAAATTCTCTGCAGGGCCTGGGTGGCTCGGCGGCAGAGCACTTGCTGGGCTGTGTGGGTTCCATCTCAGCGCTGTAGGGGACAGACGGGGGCACAAACCACCGAGTTCAGCTATAGAAAGTCCACCGTCTTTACGACTGTGCTTGAAGGTGGTAAAGCTAGCAACACCTGCAGCCACCATAGATGGGTCTCGGCGATTTAGTTCTTAAAGCAAACATGGATACTCTGAAGCAGCTTGTAGAAGTGATTGTACGGAAAAATCACCAGGAACCCCCCCCCCCATTTATTTTCTCTTTCCTCCCCTGCCCACCCTTTCCCCACCCTAATGCCTGTAAGTCTAGTGGTAATAACAGGAGCTGTATTTATTTATTTATTTAGGTACTGGGGATTGACCCCAGGGGCATTCTACCCCCAAGATACATGACAGCCCTTATTATTTTTTATTTTGAAACAGGGTCTTGCTAAGTTGCTGAGGGTCTTGCTTAATTGCTAAGGCTGGCCTCGAACCTATGATCTTCCTTTCTCAGCCTCCCAAGTACTGAGATTACAGGCATTTGTAATCTCATGCCCAGCTTTGTCTAGGTTCTTTTTTAGACAGAAAATATCCTGTTAGTTTATGTGTTAGCATTTTTTAAATTTCAAAGAGTTACTTTGACATTTCAGACTGTTTAATTTTGAAAAAGGAATTTTTCTGCTGAATATGTGACTCTGAGTTATTTATTGCCTGTCTTGGAGACTACTTTGAACAAAAACCACCACAAACACTTCTTCTTTATTCCTTTCATAACTATGATGAATTTTTAATTGTCTACTCAACATGGAGAGTATTTAACAGGAGCACTACATTATAGCTGTGAATTTCTTCTCATGTAGACCGGCACTAAAGTGTCGTCCATTATCTGGGAATGGTGATTGAACTGGCTATGTGGAGTTCCGCAGGGCCCGAGAGAATCAGGATTTATTCTGCTGGTCACATCGTTCCAGCTTTGATCATTAGGAACCCTTTCGGTTTGCTATTGTGTTCATTTGCTTTTAAATTACTGGCTGTACAAAAATTAACCCCAGCCCTAGGGTCAGCCATCTCCAAGGGGCTCCTGTTGGAGACTGGTACTTAGAAACCAAGGTCTGAGGAGTTGGGTGCTCATCATTACTGGGTTCATTGCGTCTAGGACCTCTCAGCTGGAAATGCAAGGAAATACATGTGCAAGGGCTCACATCTGTAGGCATTTCTATCTTCTTTATCTGTAACTCATATTAAGATAAACATGAGATTGTACTTCTGACGCCAATCCTATTCTGTTATCATATTGTTCTAGCTTTCGTTGAAACCTGCTGCCCCATGTGCCACCCAGTTAAACATTTATTTAATCCCACTATCCTACACAGTCATTTTAGAATTGTTAACCTGTACCTCCTTGGGAAATGATTTTATCAGCTAAGGCCTGGTGTTCATGGTTCCTTTTGTGACGAATCTGCAATCACTGCTCATTTTCAAAGTTACCTAAGTGTACATCTTCTCTCTACCCCCTTCAGTGAGATAATGTCACACATTTGTGATACAGCTAGATTCTTTCATCACAGTCTGCATTACATCTCGGGATCGCCCAACACCCTAACTAGTTGTTTTTAAATTTGCAAACATCAAGGTTTACCCTTTTTGCTGTAAAGTTCAGTAAATTTTGCTAAGTGTCATGTATCAACCCCTAGACTAACATACAGAATTACTTCACTGCCATCAAAAATGTCTTGTATTTCACCTGTTCAACCTTCCTCTGCCCAAACTTCTGGCAGCCACTGGTCTATTTAGCATCAATATAGTTTTGCCTTTTCTAGCATGTCATACAAATGGATTCACACAGCATACAGTCATTCTTTACTGGCTTTTCATGTAGCAATATGCATTTAAGATGAATCCTTCTGACATATGCATATGTCTTATGTGGACAGGCTAGTGTGCGCCACCGCTCCTGGCTTCTCATAGACTTCTGTTATGGTCCAAACATTTGTCTCTTCCTAAATCCACGCTGAAGCCTAATTTCCAATGTGAGCATACGTGGAGCTGGGGCCTTTGAGAGGTAAGTTGAGGGTGGAGTCCTAGTGCCCTTAAAGAAGAGGCCCCAGAGAGAACCGCAGACCCTTCCACCATGTGAGGACACAGCAGGAAGAAAGCGATCCCTGAGAGAGGAAGCTGACCTCATCAGACATCGGTCTCCCGCCCCCATGCTGCAGCCTCAAGGACTGTGAGAGAGAAATATTTGTCCTGGAAGCCACCAGTCCATAGTATTTTTGTCATAGAAACCCAGATGGGCTACCCAAATGACCAGATTGAAGGCCACCCAAATGACCCCGGTCTTTTAGTCAGGAGGCGAAAGACACAGGATAAGAAATAGGTGTCCCAAGCCAGGCGCGGCGGCACATGCACGTACCCAACTTAGCCAGACCTCCATCAACTTAGTGAGACCCCGTTTCAAAGTAAAATATAAATTCTAGCTCAGAGGTAGAATGACCCTGGGTTCAATCCCCAGTATCAACCAACCAATCAATCAATCAATCAATCAATCAATCTTTCCTCCTTTAAGTTGATTTTGTCGGGTACTTTGTCACAGCAACAAGAAGGTAAGGCAAGGGGGAAAACAGAATTCCCTGAGGACTCTTTTCAAACAGCTTCCCATCCAGTTGCTTTGAGAGTTCCATCGCCCCTGAATTACTGGAATGAGGTGGAAACAGCAAGGAGAACTGTTCATCGTTACCACCAGCTTCGGCCTCGCCTTCAGGATCCGGGGGCCAGCAAGGGAGCTCAGGACCACTGAGAGCGGCGTCGCAAGCTCTTCCCAGAGGCCTGAAATCGACTGCTGGTGGGGGCAACAGGATCGATTCTTATTTATGAATGAAATCAGGGCAGAGTATGAGAAAAGTGTGGGTATCAGCTATCCACAGCAAGCGATGCCTGTGTTTCCAACCCTTTTAGGATACTTCCTCAATGTTACACGTTTCTGCGATAACAAGACTGGAACTCTCTTTAAGGCACCTTTCCAGCAAGACTATCTCAATTTCTTATGATGTCCCACCGTATGAGTATAATACTCTCTTTATATTGGGGGGGTTATTAGGAATTTAAACCAGGGGCGTTCTGTCCCCGAGCTTCACCCCAGCCCTGTTTTATTTTTATTTTGAAACAGGGTCTCACTAAGTTGCTGACGATCTCGCTAAGTTGCTGAGGCTGGCCTCGGACATGTGATCCTCCTGTCTCAGCCTCCCAAATACTGGGATTACTGTGTTTTCCATATGAGCTTCTGCTGTTTCAGCTTCCTGTCCCTCCCCGCCCACCTCTCAGCACTGAGTCATACGGGAAACACGGCAATGCTTACGCAGCCCTCTTCGGGAGTTTCTTACTGAGACTTTAAACACGTTTCCCTTGAACACTCTTTTTGCGTGTGTGAGAAAATTGTAATCTGACAGATTTCACACTCCGTTATTATTTTAAGCTTGGAAAAACTTTGCGTTAAGCCCCCTGGGCTCTGCGTCAGCCTTTGAAGTTTGAGGGGGGCACGTACATGTCTTAACTCTTTGCCAGCTTTCCGTAATTAGACTTCGCACTACATTTGCAGACTTGCACGCTCTGTCCAAAGGACAACTTTGTACCCACGGACGGTGTGCTGTATCCACACCTGTGCTTGTTGCACACAAAATGAGATCGTCTGGAGTGTCTGCCATGAACTCTGACCGGCATTCTTTCTCTGATATCACATGTAAGGTTCATAAGAGAATTGTATATTACCCTCCCTCCCTTTTTTGGGTGGGTATTGGGGATTGAACCCAGGGGTGTTCTACTTCTGAGCTACACCCCCAGCCCTTTTTATTTTTTTTTGAGGTACTGGGGATTGAGCCCGGGACATTCTTCTTCCGAGCTACACTCCAGCCCTATTTTTTATTTTTATTTTGAAACAGGGTCTTGATAGGTTGATGAAAGTCTCACTAGCTGCTGAGGCTGTCCTTGAATCTGCAATCCTCCTGTCTCAGTCTCCCAACTACTGGGGTTACAAGCGTGCGCCACCATGCCCGGCTAAGTAAGCCCTTTTTATTTTGAAATAGGGTCTCACTAAGTTGCTGAGGGTCTTGCTAAGTTGCTAAGGCTGACCTTGAACCTGCAATCCTCCTGTCTTAGCCTCCCAAGTACTGTGATTGCAGGCCTGTACCACCGTGCCTGGCTGGGAATGTTTATATTCTATGAGCCTTTTAAATGTATGGCATCTTTCCTGGGCCTGAATACATTTTCACCTGTGAAAGAAATATGAGAAATGAGTCAGGGTCAGGACTCCTGTGCTGCTCTTTATGGCAGTTAAGACCTCGCTCAACAAGTACGCCCTGTGACCTCCAGAACAGGGCACAAGGGAAGAGTGAGTAAATGAGCCAGGCGTGGTGGTGCACGCCTGTAATTGCAGTACTTGGGAGGCTGAGACAGGAGGATTGCAGGTTTCAGGACAGCCTCAGCAACTTAGAGAGACCCTGTTTCAAAATAAAAAATAAAATAGGGCTGGGGGTGTAGCCCGAAGGTAGAATGCTTCTTGGTTTAATCCCCAGCATCAAAACAAACAAACAAAAAAGTAAATATAGGCACTTCGTTTACACACAAATATAATTTCTGCTAAGCAGCTATAATGTCAATATGAGTTTAAATAACTCACTTTAAAGCCCTTATAGTGAATGACCAATAAAGTTGAAAGTAGAATAGAAGGAGACAGCAGCTAGTAATGATTTCGGGGCTGGTTCAGGCACCATGTGAACATCTTCTAACAATTTCACAAAGCGCCGCTACTGTTCCCACCACACATGCGGATTTGAATCAAGTCAGCAGGCTTCAAATCTTCCTATCGCATTAACATTAACAACTTTATGCCAATACATTTTAAAATTTACATATGAAGGCACATTCCTGGAAAGATACCAACTACCAAAACTCAAGAAGAAACAGATATCCTGAATGGTCATATCTATTAAAGAAATTGAATTTGTGGTTAAAAGCCTTCCCATAAAAGAAAACTTTGAGCCATATGTATTCACTGGTGAATTCTACCAATTTTTTTTTTTAAGATAAAGCCAACACTAACAGAACTCTTCGGGATCACTGAGAAGAGAGAAGACTTCCCAAGCCATTTCATGAGGTTGCCATTACCCAGAAACCAAGACCAACCAAAGACAACCCAACCAAAGCCAAGACCAACCAAAGATAACCCAACCAAAGCCAAGACCAACCAAAGATAACCCAACCAAAGCCAAGACCAACCAAAGACAACCCAACCAAAGCCAAGACCAACCAAAGACAACCCAACCAAAGCCAAGACCAACCAAAGACAACCCAACCAAAGAAAATGCAGCCAATGTCTCTGCACACGGATGCAAAGATTCTAAAAATTTTATCAATCCAAACCCAACAATACATAAAAAGGATACTGCTACTCCTCTGTCGTCACTCTGTGGATGAAACCCAGAGCCGTGCACACGCTGAGCGCGAGCGCCACCACTTAGCTGCACCGCCAGCCTGGGACAAAGTCTTTGACCAGGCGAGACTCATCCTAGGAGAACCAGGATGGTGTAATAGTCAAAGACCAGTTCTCCATATTAACAGAAAAAAAATGATGGTCTCAGTATGTATGGAAAAAGTTTGTGACCAAATCTATGGTCTGGGAATTGTTATCAGCCGATAAGGAGAAGCTGTGGAAAACTCGATTTCACACAGAGGGAGGACAGGACACACACTTAATGAACACTTCAACTCAACGTGGAATTAGATTTTCTAG